>BGPR01049277.1:0-11348 GCA_013235015.1 Araneus ventricosus
GCCCACAATGACATGAAAAAGTTCTGAAAACAAAACAAAAGATACACATTATTTGATTTTCCCGCTTATTTTTCTTCTCGATAATGCCATTTCAACAGTAGAAGAACAATACAGAGTACGTTAATCCGAAACAATATTAAAAAATCGCAACGTGAAAATGATTATTATACAGTAAGCAAAATATAAAATCGAATCCGAAAATAATAATCGAAGTCATTCAATTGAAGGCTATGACGTCACCTGCGCTCTGCCCCGTCAGCCAATGAAATTGTCCGCAACGTTCCGGAGAAGTGTCGAGGGAGGAAGCTCGCAATAGGAAAAATATCTTTCAAAACTGACCTTGAAAAAATTAATTAAAAAAAGGGAAAATATATTTTAACCGTTCTTGTTTTAAATCCGACAGAACCGTTCCAGTTATAAGCTGAAAAAAAAATTGAAAATAATAGTGTTATTATAACGTCGGATGCAGCAGATTTAAAAACAAAAATAAAATTTCGATGGCAAAACTGACTATTTTTTAAAAATTTTTCAAAATTCAGTAAATTACTATTGAAGGCCCAAACAAACTTCATTAGAACGAAAATTGTTTGTTCTGTCCGATGGTGCATTGATTGTTTTTCAATGATCAGTAGAAAAGATACCACCGCCGTAAACGTGCGAAAAATGACTCAAAACAATACAAAACATTAAATAAAAAATTTTCTAGATTGCATTTTAAAATTCCGGCTTCGAGGTGCATTGAGTCACCTTTACGACTACATGTGTGCCAAATTTCATGCTGTGAGTGCGATAGATTCGTCTGGACATCGCGAGCAAGCACGTATGCACGCAGACATTGCCTTTTAGTAACATATCATGATGAAATCGTATTGTGACGCAATTTACATTTTATATGATTTGAGAACCACATATTTTTAGAAAATATTTTTTCATCTACAGCGAAAAGGCGATAATGATTGATAATTTTAAATTAAAGAATGCAGACGCATTTTGCTTTCGTATCTAAAATTTTACTCATTGCCATCTTATCTTGTGCTGTAACATCTCTCTCAAATCCTGTTCAAATAACCGATAACCTTTTCACGTTTTGTAAAATCTTCACCATTATGTAACAGCGTTTCAAGATTGCACTTTTCGTAGATATGTTACTGTGTTGTAGATAAGATAAAACGGAACTGGAAGGGGTAGGATAAGCAAATTAAAAAATGCTACTTTTAAGCATCGTTCAGTTGCTTTTGAATTCATCAGCCTTGACTTTATTACTTTCTCGTATACGAAGTATACAAAGAGAAAGTATTGTAATCGTCAAAAAATTCGAACTCGAGATTTCGACGAATCTCCACGTTTTAGACCTCCCTGAGTCCAAAAAACACAAGTTTGGAATTATGTCTGTCTGTGTGTGTGTGTGTGTGTCTGTCTGTGAACACGATAACTCGAAAACTATTAGAGCTACGGGGATGAAATTTGGTATGTGATCTTTACACACGATTTGCAGGTTTCTATCAAATTTTGGACAAAATTCGTCAACGGGAAGTCCGTCTGTCTGTCTGTCTGTCCACGTTCATGTGAGCACTATAACTCAAAAACCTGAATACCTAGATGGATAAAATTTTGTACACAGCTTTATCAACCTGAATGTAGGTCCGTATAAAATTTTGGGCCAAATCCGTCAACGGATTGACTGTCTGTCGGTCTGTTTAATCGCATACTTGTTAAGCATTCGTTTCAAAACCATCTCCATGCGCATGCGTCCTTGCAGTCTCTGGTACCAAGAGGGAGGATTGCGTCAGTTTGTCCTTGAGACGGAGTATGTGATAAATATGTATTATCTCCTGTTTTGTTTTCGCTCGCTCGTATAATATCGGATCTTGCTGGAGTGTGATGGAAAATAAATATTGCTAAGTTTAATACATAGGAATTTCTTTTAATATGATTCTTCACTTAAATATTTTACAATCACTATAATCTGCAATGAAAAACCTTCTGATATTCGTTGCATTCTGGATTACAGTAGGTTCGATTCTTTTTTATCCACGCAAGGGGAGGGGAAATGACAAATTTTTGAGCAGTATACGAGAAAGTTTAGGGGAGGCCACTCCCACTGGTTTTTTGCTTGTCGTTTGAATAATGATATATATATAAAATGATTTCGTTGTTTCAGTCATAAAACAGCCGAGTTGTTAACCAATTTGCTTTATTACAAAAATATTTTGGAGAGTGGCGGACATATCAACATCTTAGTTGAAGCTTTTTGTAAAAGTGTACAGAAAATCCCCGATTCTCTCAGATAAGGGAATAAAATATAACACGTGATCAAAGTGAAGGGAATATTGGCTATTTTTAATAAATTATGTAAGCGTTTTAAGGAAAAAGTGTAGCGCCAAGAAGACGCATCATGATTTTCGGTGGGCACGTGAAAGCGATTAAAATATTCTTTTAGTAATAAAGATGCCAAAACGAGAGATTTAATATACCTCCAGCGCGGGAAATAAAACGAAACTGTAGTTTAAGAAAAATGATTTTGGAATACATTAAGACTTTAAAATATATAAAATTAGAATTTGAAATAAAATTAAGTGAGATTATTACATATATAAATTGGCCGTTTACTTTTTTCCCTTAAAACGGGAAATCTATTAATTTTTAGCTTATAATATGTGTGTTCAAGAATGCATATATTTTTGCAGTTCAATTTAAATAAAAAAAAAATCAGGAATGAACAAGTGAAATGAATAATTTATGTGGTCTTGTGTTTTTCTGAAGAAAGCATTTTTTACTTCAGTATATTTGGTGTTGATTTCAAATAAGAATGGAATTTTTGGCAGGATTTCTTAAAATTGGCTTTGGTAACTAACATTGCGTTAAGAATTGAAACTTCCAACTGTGTTTTTTTCCTCTGTCCACAGATTATCCATAAGATAAAAGACATTTTCTACAGGTACATCAGCTCTTGGCAGACATAGAGTATAATTATACGAAAGTTCCTTTAATTCACATGATTGACGTGAACGTGTCTGAACAATTCCACCCAACGACATTCGGTTGAAACATTCAAAAAGTGGCAGTGTTCCATTCTGCTACTTTTTCGGGTGTGATGAAGTTAGAAATACAGTAAAGTCCCGTTTATCCGGATCCCGCCAGTGGTCGTTTTTCTCAGAGATCCTGGGGGGGGGGGGGCCCAAGATCTATTCGATGTAGATCTCATTGCAAAACTGACACCTAATTTACGAAATAGGGTGGAGAAGGAGGGTCAAAACGATTTTGCGCCTGTGGCCTCAAATTGTTAAAATCCGACACTGACTCGTCAGAGCATCCGGTTAATCCGGTCGGGATTCAAAAAAAAATTATTTATATACAAAGAAATATATTTTTTTTTTTTTTTTTTTTGTTAATCCTACATCAGTTCGTAGGTTATAAACTTTAGGTCTAGTATAAAAACTAAAATTAAACTAACTAGTATTAAAACTAAAATTAAGCTGTAGAAAAAGTTGTATATATTAGTGAAAAAAACATCGATTTTTATACTTTACTCATCTAAAACTTGTTTTAGGGGTATCTTAATGTAAATTCCGTTTAATCCGGACAGGGTTCTGTCCCATCTAAGCCGGATAAGCGGGACTCTACTGTAAGTGCGAGCTAGCAGGCTTCTGACTGACGCATATATGTGAGACGTATTGCTAAGGAAACCAGTCGTCCTCCTTTAGGAAGGACAGTCCTTCTTCTGTGACTTGTGTCCTCCATCGAAAAGTGTCCCAAATGTCCTCCTTTTAGACATTTGAAGATTAATCTGTAATTCTCCATATTCGCCGTCAGTGAATCTAGATCTGTGTTTGAGGGGGGGGGGGGTCTGAGGTCAGAAAAACTTTGCATCGTCGTGACGAATGTCAAACCTCAAGGCTAAAGTAAACCAAAACTCTTTAACTTTACAGACTTTACTCACCTGACAATAAGAATCATAAAGAACAATACAATACTTTCTATAATTTAATAAAAATTACAATGAAATAACTAGCCAAAAAATGTCTTCGACCGCGTCAAAGCTACAAGTACAAGTGGAATGACTACAAAAATAGGAAAATTTTCGTGCCTGTCCAAGCCAGAAAGCAATGTTGAAACGTTTTTATTATTTTTTTGAAATTAAGAAAAAACAGTTTTAATGATTTTAGATAATATTAAGAATTCTGGCTTGGCTCTGGGGGGGGGGCTGTAGCCCGATAGCCCCCCCCTGGATTCGCCACCGCTCACCGTTGTATTTCCAATATATTGTTAGAAGATGATACACGGACAAAAAATATTCATTCAATGGAAAAGTACTCTTTTAAATAATAAATTGGCATGTAAGCCTAATTTCGGTAAACCTGGAGTTTACGGTGCCCACTTGTTTCTCGCCAATTTTTCTTGGCGTAATTTTATTTGTCATTGCCGAATACTGTTTTGGATGTGCAGTGCGCTTTTAATTGCTCTCTTGCGCATGCGTCACCTGAAAATGAGAGATTGAGCACGCAATGCTTGCGGCATTATAAGCGTGTACAGGGCAAATTTTTTTAACTTCAAAAAACCTCAGATGCTTCGCTTTCAGCATAGCGGAATACTCGTAGCTTCGCTTATTCATTGAGGAACGAAACACACAGAATAACATACACAGTACTGACAGATATTCAAACCGAAGAATTCCAAACGAAGTTTTATTGAAATTCGAATTGATCGACCAATCGCATCGAAGAGTTGAACAAAACAGTCTAATCGAAACGTGGCGCTGATTTTTCGGCAAACTACTTTTATACTGAAAGTTTTTTGACTGCGAGAATTACTTAGAAGTTATGAGCTGAAAAGTGATCCCCCCCCCTCCGTACAACTTAGAGTCCGTTTTAACCTATGCTTGTGACACCTTGTTGAAAAGCTCCCATCAGCCGCATTCACTTACTTTTTTTATGCGGTAAACAAGCTGATGTACCCGGCTTTGCTCCGGATTAAAATGCTTTCATGCCTAATATTTTTAATATAAAAACTACTATTGTATAAAAATTATAATACACAAATTCCTTTTCTTATCTGAAACGTTTTTAATTAAAATGAGAATATCAATTGAACCAGACGATTTTTAAAAACAGCCGTTTTGTCCATAAATTATTATTTGTTATGTAGGTACTTCAAATTTTGTTAACAATTACTAAACTAAAAGAAAGGTTTTAATGAATATTTTGAAACAATTAAATTAACTAATTAATTATTCAATAATTTGAAGCATGAAAATAAATTATATCAATAGTTGGTACTGATATAAACTGTTAATCGTCTACTTTAAAAATTTTCTTTTAGCATTCGTCCAGAATTCTGTTAATGTATGCTGGCAACAGTTCTTCGTATTATGCTTGTTCTTCAACAATAAAGAATATTGTTATGGATTCTGCATAAAATTAATTTCGAAAAAAAAAATGTTAAAATGAGAGAAACAAATTGCATGGAAATGAAATTTTTGTCACTGAAAAGCTAATATTTTAAAATTTAATATGATATAAAAATAGTTTCGTGAGATAATATTTTCCAAAGATTTCGGAAAAACGTCTTGCTTAATTTTTAATTAACTGAAATTTTAACTAAGTTTGGGACTTTGAAAAGTTGAGAGTGACTTGTCTTAAATAAAAAGTGTGCAAAGTTTGGCTAAAATCAGTCCAATGGTTTAGGAGGAGATTTGGAACATAAATACATAGCCACAATGACTTTTTATTTATATTAAGATAAATCCAAACTACCGCTGATCAATACTATGAGCTATAAAGAAGGTTTTAGTGAACATTTCGTCACAATTAATTAAATATTTAATTTTAATTAATTAAATATTTAATTAATCAGACAGTTTTAATAGTTAAGTTGGCAGATTACTTTAATTTGATATTTAATTAAACATGGCGGCACCAAGATTTGCTTAATAAATTTAATATGAAATAACCAAAAAAGATAGATATTTAAATAAGAGTTCCCTTTTTCCTTATTGATATTGAAAAATATCTCATTAACTTTTAAATTGTTTTGGGGTTTTCTGCCTGACTATTTGCTTTTAACTGTCGATGGAGATTTAAATTCACTGTTCAAAATGGCTGCATTCATATCCTATGCTTTAAACACATGTATTTAATTTGCCACTCTCAATATTGAATAACTTTAATTCTCGTATGTGTTAAGAATTTAGTGACTATTATCTCTGTAACCAGCGGATTCTCTAAATGAGCCCATTCTAGTAGTGTTTAATATCATGTGATTTTAGCATATGACAAAGTAACGTTCGCACAATTACATGGTAACCTAGATTAAATAAATTAATTTTTAAATTTGGAGTCTTTCTTCATTCGTGTCAAGTGTCAATTTCTTGTTACTGTTTCAGATAGGCTGGCTTAATGTTATCTAGGGGATATTTGCACTGCTGGGATGCTTATTTCTTTATGACTCCTACCTGTTGAATGATTATGTATTGAGATATAAAATAAATTGGAGCAATGCTCTGGCCAATAAATCTAGCATAACTTTTTGAGTAGAATAATAAAACCTTGATGTAGTTAAAAGTTAATTGTCATGAAAACAGAATCACGACGTAAATATTGCAATGTGTGGAAACAACAAAGTCATTGGCTATGTCTGTATTGATCAATATGTAATATTTTATTACTTTTGTAACATTAACATATACCTTTGCCTTCAAGATCGCCGAAAAAGATTGTTTTTGTTGAAATTGTTACCGTGAGCTGCTGTCCTGAAAACGGGACATCTCTGAAATAACATTTACTTTTCTTCAATGTGATTTTTAAGTATTTTCTTCTGAAAATAATGTAGTTATTTCACATGACGTGACAGTCAGTGCTTGTCATCTAGCATTTAATTGCACATTTTATTAAGCTGTGTTGGGATACGTCTTTTTTTTCGCCTGCAAGATGTGCAGTGGATTGCAAAATTAGATTGATGCGAAGCATTTGACGTGTTTCACGTGGGCACGAATCGATTCCATCAAGATAGTGCGTCATAATAAGAAACACTTTAAACAAATGGTGAAGAAAAGATGCAAAATTTTTTAAATATAAGGTGAACTCGAGATTTTGATGAAAGTTATAAGTATTAGACTTTCTTGACTCAGAAAAACATATTCCGTTCGTGTGTACGTGAATACGGCTATTCAAAAAACGGAATGAGATGTATGAATAAAATTTTGCACATCACTTTAACACAAAAAAATGTAAATCTGTATCAAATATTAAACAGAATCTCCCAACAGGAAGACTGTCTGCATATCTGTCGATGTGTATGGGAACACGATAACTCAGAAATGCAATGGGCTAGACAAATGAAGTTTGGCACGTGGTCCTTTGGGCAATAAAATAAATATGAAATATTTGTTAGGCATATCTAAATTTTCGCTACACTAACAATTTTATCCATTGCTCTATTTGCGGTCATGATTCTAATGGAAGAAGCCGTCCTGTTTAAATAAAACTACATCTGAAGCTTGTAAAAGGTCATATCATTTCAGAGAAATTTTATTTCTTATAGTCTTGTACTATATTATTATTATTAGTTATTTCTTATATTCTTGTACTCGACTTTTTCTGCAGCGTGTTCAGTGGTGTAGTCGCAACTTTTGCCGCCTGGGTCGAATTTGCAACATGCTGCCCTTAATTTACAAGGCACATAGGGCACGTATATTAAGTGATTTAAGGTACATAGGGCACGTAAATTAAGTGATTTAAGGTACATAGGGCAAGTAAATTAAGTGATTTAAGGTACATAGGGCACGTAAATTAAGTAATTTAAGGTACATAGAGCACGTAAATTAAGTAATTTAAGGTACATAGGGCACTTTGACGTCTTCGATCTCTGCAGATGGGTTGCGAAATCGCGCGTCCACCACTTATCATTCTTCATATAGTGGCAATTCACCGACAAAAGGCGAAGAACATTAATTAATTACATTACTTACTTTTTTTATGTGCACAAAGATTGAGATAGTGCCATTGCTGTTCTTAGTTCTAAAATTGTTTTCCTGTAAGTCTGAATTTGCCGCCCTTTTCGAAGTGCTGGCCGGTTCCTACCCCCCTTCCCCTTTAGCTACGCGACTGACAGCGTTGAGAGTTTGCTCGTTTGAAGCAAAAACACGCGATCAAATGTTTCTCAAGTTTAGTTTAGCTATATTAACGTCCCGTTCTGAAGCAACAGGAGGACTATTTTGGGACGGACCTCGTAATTTTGAACCACGGTCAGATGACGAGGACGACACCTGAGTTGGTACTCCCTCTGCAAGCTTCCGCGCCACGCCAAGGGGAGGACGTTTGGCCACTACGTATGATTTAGCGTGCAACAGGCCCATATAGGGCGGATCTTCAGTGAAGTCGGGGTTTGGGCCTGGAGCCCTCCGGCCCCAAAGCCGAGACCTTACCACTAGGCCACCGCGGCCCCAAATGTTTCTCAAATAGCTGTCTAAGTACAGGGTATACATAAATGAAGTGACACATTTCAAAAATTAATAATTATAATAATAAAAAAAAACTAAAAGTGATGGAACTACGCTTTTTTTAAAAATAAGAGCGCATCTCAAAATTTTTTTTTTCAGATAGGTAACGCGGCGTTGCGCCGTTTTAAATTTGTTATTGCGAGAAAAAATTCCGTGCGTAATGGCTACCGATCAGCAGAAGGTGTTGCGTGTTTTCTGGTTTCCTTTTTCAGTTTTTCTTGAATATCACGAACACGTAAATTGGGGTTTTTGGTTTTGGTTAATACTTAGGTTAATACTAATTAATAATTGATTTTCACACTACATGTGAATCAACAAATTAAAGAGCGTAAAATTCCCTACGAATGCATGCTTTTTTAATTTTCTCTCAGTTTTAATATTTTCTCAGATAATGGCTCTAAACAAATATTTGATTTCCAGTAATTTACGACCCCCTAGACCACCGAAATGGCATGTTACCTATCTGAAAAAAAAAACTTTTTGAGATGCGCTCTCATTTTTAAAAAAATTCGTACATTTTTAGTTTTTTTAAATAAATTTTTGAAATGTGTCACTTCATTTGTGTACACCCTGTATATTCTATCATTTCGATAAAGAAACTACGTACTCCTTAACAGCAACTTCCATACTGGAGAGAACTAGTTATGTTTAGTAGAGCATAAAACTGGAAATTGCACTCCTACGCACTTTATAAATGATGTAGTTAAATGCTTATCATAAAGGTCAGGATCAGATAGATACTGCGTTAAATGCTGATAATGATTTATAGTTCCGTTTAAGGTTTTCTCTATCCGGATATCTTTTACTGCTTATTGCATAACCGTACTTATTGAGGCCATAAAGAAACGATGAACTTTATTGATTTTCAAACTTTTATGTTGCACTTACTCTCCGTAATTTTGATATGAAAAGCTTGCTTTTAGAAAGGATTGTACTGTTAACAAATTTTAGAAACGAAACAAAACTTGCATATGAATCTATTAAATTTTCTGATTGTAGTCCAGTTCAGTTAGCATGAGTGTATTTGATTTCTTTTGATTGAATTTGAACACTTGGTGATATGTGAAAGGCATTATACGCATAATGATATTTAATATATGGCATTTAAAAGTAAACAAGCATAGAACATTAATGTGTATCAGATGCAACAAATGTATTATTTTCTGTTTTAGAAACAGTAAAAATGAAAATATCTGTCGAAATATCACACTTTATCAACATCATTGCTACTAAGTGTTTGATGGGAAAATTAAAAAAGTTCTTTGATTTCTCTATTTGTTTTCGGCATTTACTCATAGTGTTATCTTGGCGTGTGACGATTTTTCTGAAACTATAATAACTATTCACCAGACGTCCTGGAATAGCTTTGGAAGTGTCAATTTTTATATATCGGCTACATATTGCATATAAATAAACAGCTCGAATTCAGTGGCGTGGGTAAAGGGGGGGGGGCGGGCCAATTTGGGCGCCACTCCGAAAGAGACGCAAAATCAGACATGCAGGAAAACAATTGTATAACTAAAGCAGGCCATCCATATCTTTTCCAAAATGGAAATTTTGGAACACGGGAAGGAACCAGCGTTCTCCCCTAAACTTTCTCGTATACTTCCCCAAAAAGGTGCCGTTTCCCCTTCTCCCGCGTGACTAAAAAAATTCGAACCTGCTGCTACCCAGAATCCAATGACTATCAGAAGGTTTTTCATTATAGTGATTGAAAAATATCTGGGTAAAGAATCAAATTCAAAGAGATGCGTACCGATTTTCCGCTCTTACCGGCTCAAGGACAATCTGACGTAATTCGCTCCATAGCTTTCGCGTGTACAGAAGATTGCTTCCAGTACTCATGCGCGTGGAGATAACGGATTCTTTTCAATAGTAAATTATGCAGACCGACAGATAGTCAGCCCCTTGACGGATTTGGCCCAAAATTTTATACGGACCTACAATCATGACGATAAAACTGTGTACCAAATTTTACCCATCTAGCTATTCAAGTTTTTGAGTTTTAGTGTTCGCATGACCGCGGACAGACTTCCCGTAGACGGATTTGGTCCAAAATTTGAAAGAAACCTACAAATTATGTTTAAAGACCACATACCAAATGTCATTTCCGTAGCTCTAATAGTTTTTGAGTTATCGTATTCACAGACAGACATAATTCCAAAATTGTGTTTTTCGGACTCGGGGAGGTCTAAAACGTGAAGATTCGTCAAAATCTCGAGTTTGAATTTTTTGACGATTACAATACTTTCTCTTTGTATTCTTCGTATACGAGAAAGTAAAAAGCAATCATCAAGGTGAAAAATCTATGAAATTTAGAACAAATTATTCGAACCGGTGTAATTCCAACCAAACCAAATTCCAGCCCATCTTGGGCTGATTCTTTAGGTGGGACCCTTAGCGAGGGTAGTCGGCACATCAAACTATTTGACTAGATTGGGGCCTCGCTACGATGCTATTTTTATCGGAAATCCGCTGAGTGGGGGAAATAGGGAGGGATCAAAGAGCAGCTGTAGAGGGGGAGAGAAGATCGCTGATCGCTCGATTCAATATGCCAGTGCACTTTGGAGCTTCAGATGAATGACGTGCATGATTTTTCGACCAGTGTTGGACAAATGGATGGAATGGACTACAAATGAATTGCCGGCTTAAGAGCAGCGGCATTAACTTAATCATTACATACATAAAAAAAGTAATGGAACTGATTCGCATTTTTCGCCTTTTCTCCTTAAATTGCCGATGTGTGACAGAAAAACTGGTGGTGGATTCGCGATTTCGCAACTTATCGGCATAGATCGAGGGTGTCAAACGACGAATTACGTTACTAATAAATTATTTTTTCCTGGAATTT
>BGPR01049278.1:0-11348 GCA_013235015.1 Araneus ventricosus
TAAAAAGAATTGAAACTCTATAGACTAAAAATTGAAGAAATATTTTTCCACATTGAGAAAGAAATTTTCATTCCTTTAATTGTTTCCATATCAATTGCAGTAATTGTTTCATTTAATTAAAAGAAAACTTTAATTCTGTACTAAATTTTGAAAAACTCTATTTAAATATGTATATCTAATTTAATGACTTAACTTGTTTCGCTTATTGATGAGATTTTATTAGTTAAAAGAGCGATTTATAGTAACCATATAATTTAATATTAGTTCCATTAATATTATTTTATAATAAAGTCCTTTTTATATTATGTAGAAAATCCAATATAATATGCTACTTAGTTTTCTGAGAATTACAGTATCTTATCGAAGACATTCGAAGATTTTTTCCACATTTAATTTGGTTCTCATAGCTAATTTCTAAATCATTTGATTGATTTCAGTTTATAAAAAATATATGTACTGATATTTTTAAGTAATTAATTTAAACCTCATGGAAAATTCTTAATAATAACCAAATGTTATTTTTAATGAGTTCCAAGGACAAGAAAAATCGTTATGAAATCTTCATATTTCGTTTGGAGATGACGGAAACCCCAAAGTCAATAGTTTGAATCTGCTATAATCCCATTTATAAAATAAAAATCTACATTGAAGTAAATTCAGAATCAGCTGTCATTAAAAAATTAAAATTCTTTAAAAACAAAGGCTAAAGAAAGAAACTAAATCATCCGGAACATTTCACTGATAGCACGTAAGGTTGCAGCAAGTTTGATTTTGACTTGATATTCCCTTGTCATGGGAACATTTGACGCGTCAAACTTAATACGAACTTGCAGCAAGTTCGCAGTGACAACTAGCGCCTCCCTCGCTTCCAACACATTTGCTACAAGTTCGATTTGACAAATAGCGCCACCTCCCTCGCAAATCAAACTTGCTGCAAGATTGCAAAACCAGGTTCTTGCAAAGAAAGCACAATAAAGAGATAATTATCTTTGACTCTGTTTTAAAAAAACAACCGATTTTTAATAGCATGTCCTAGACCGCCCTTCTTTTTATTAATTCAATAAATCAATGATAATTTGTGAAAAAAATAACTTTTTTATAAAAACATTTTTGAAGCATTTTCCATCTTTTTACTAAATATATCACTCGTACTTTAAAGAAAACTATATCGCCTTTTTCTTAATGTTGAAATTTTAACGTTTCTAAACAAAATTAAATCTAAAAAACAATCAGTGTTTGTTGAAAAATAATAACTAGACATTTTGTCCCACTTTAAAGTAATTACATTTGAACTCTAATTTCATAATTTTTTCTACTAGCAAAACGTAGTTATTAGCGGAAATCGCTCTCTCTTTGACTTCGAATCATATTCTGAACTCCAAAAATTAATGAAATGAAGAAAAAAGTTTAAAATAAATCGTATAGGAAACGAATCGAACGATGTATTAGCGAAATCTATCTTTTCGTCTCGTACTTCAACTGGCCGAGTGGTATCGACGTTTGGCTACTAGGCGGCAGATTGTGATTTCTATCCCGTGCTGTGTTCATGCTTTGATTTGCTATAATTTGCAATGAGATTGCATGGCAAGCTTACAGAAAGTTCGTTTCATAGTGACTTCGAAGCTTTCGTTAGCTTGCTGCAAGCTTGCACTCTTGTCATGACAAATTTGTAGCAAGCTTGCACACTTGTCATGAGGAATTTGTGGCAAGATTACTGAAAACTAAAATTACTATCTGGGTTTCAGGTCATGCCCGAGCGGCATGTTTGTAAGGAACCTGAATTTAACCGAAGGGTCATGGGTTCGTGTCCTTCCAGAAAGTTTAAAGTAATTACTTTGCTTTCGCGACAAGTTAAATAATCTGTTTAGATATTTGAATTTTCTCTAAATATGTCTATAAATTCAATACTTTAATTAATTCTGCTCTTTATTTATAAATATTGCTGATTTTCAAGCTTATTTTAAATAACTACATTCTTACACAATTTCAACTTCTAAATGCTTACATGTGATTTAAATTGAGAAATGTACGATTATTTACTTCGAAGTCTCTTTAATTACTTCTATAGAAAAAGAATAAATTGAACAGAATGTACACTGTCTAATAAAAAATGTTTTATACAAAGATACAGAAACTTAAAATCAGATTTTCAGAAAATAGTTAGAATTCGATAATAAGCGGCATATCTCTACTTCAGATTTTATCAATATAAAAACACTCTTAAATATTTGGAGAAACGGTGACACGGTTTGTATGCAAGTAAAGCAATTAGTAAAAATGTCTAGAATTTCTTTTGAAAATCCTTTTTGAAATCATAAGGTTAGATAAAAAAAATCAGAATAACTCATTATTTATTTTGAAACAGTAAACAACATTTTATCCTTCGATATTTTACCCGTTGAAACGAATTCCACTTCATCTGGTATAAATAACAAAGTCTATGAGACAAGAACTCAAAAACGAAGCCAGCAGCACGGAGTTTTCATAAGGCAGTCCCCCGCTCAAGTACTGACCGCGTCCACTGCAACTTAATTCGTCTGATAGTGCAAGAATAAAACATTGACGCAAGTACCTGCAATTAACGTTTCATTCATAGGTATTGTACACACAAATAATGTTTTATCCTCAGGTACTATACCTGTATAATTACGTTATACTTAATTAAATACGGCATGAGCACGCTGTAAATAGTGTATTTGGTAGTGTCTGTCTATGCAGATCAAAAGATGTAAGGTTCGAATCTACGACAGTTAAATATTTCCGTCCGATGATGAAAACAAAGTGTTGATTAAAAATGAAAATTCTTACGACTTTTCTGAGGGCGGATACATTGGAAAACTGGGCAGAGGAAATTAGTTTTTTTTAATCTGGTTTGATTAATCAATACATTTTTGAAGTCATTGATACAAATCGGGTGAACCACAATTTAAATTATGAATTGTATCTAAAATAGGGATGTTCAGAATTAACAAGACCTTATCTCTAAGTTCTTAAAGTAGGAATAAAATAAACTTTATATTTGGATGCTTCTAAATTGCATTTTTAAAATATTCAGAATTTTTCATATTATTATATAATAATATTCTATGCTTTTTAATATTATTCGGTATATTTTAAGATAATTTAATATTCCATAATACTGTCGGGTATTATATATAATTACACAATATGAGGAAAAAACATTGTTTAATATTTAAAAAGTCTTGCGTTTTACACTGTTTCAATATTAGGAAATATATTGTATTATAGGGAACTAGGGGTATTTGACCTACGCGATTTTTTCAGATTGTGGGATAGTTGGTAATTTGTGGGTACCATTTTTATTTGACCTTTTGTCATATTTCCAAATGAAGGGGAATTTCATTCCAAACAGAAAAGCATTCGTAATTGTGTGTAGGTAAATATGTTACGGGTGTACAAAAGGAAATTTTCAATTTTTCATTCGACAGTGCATTGCAAGTCCAAGATTGAAAATTTGATGAATTAAATTATTTTTGAGTCCTAAGCACTTTTTCATCTTCTGATATATTACATAATGCGGTATTTTGATTCTTCTTCGTCAAACTTCAAACTAACTTGTAGCAAGTTCGCTGTGACAACTAGCGCCGCCCTCGCTTGCAACACATTTCCTACAAGTTCGATTTCACAAATAGCGTCACCTCCCTCGCAAATCAGACTTGCTGCAAGTTTGCAAAACCAGCTTCCTGCAAAGATAGCACAATAAAGAGATAATTATCTTTGTCTCTGTTTTAAAAAAACATCCGATTTTTATAGCATGTCCTAGACCGCCCTTCTTTTTATTAATTCAATAAATCAATGATAATTTGTGAAAAAAATAACTTATTATAAAAAAAATTTTGAAGCATTTTCCATCTTTTTACTAAATATATCACTCGCACTTTAAAGAAATCTATATCGCCTTTTTCTTATTGTTGAAATTTTAACGTTTCTAAACAAAATTAAATCTAAAAAACAATCAGTGTTTGTTGAAAAATTATAACTAGACATTTTGTCCCATTATAAAGTAATTACTTTTGAACTCTAATTTCATAATTTATTCTACTAGCAAAACGTAGTTATTAGCGAAAATCGCTCTCTCTTTGACTTCAAATCATATTCTCAACTCAAAAAATTAATGAAATAAAAAGAAAGTTTAAAATAAATCGTATACGAAACGAATCGAACGATGTATTAGCGAAATCTATCTTTTCGTCTCGTAGTTCAGCTGGCCGAGACTATTAGCCCATATTGCATTCTCGAAAACTATGGAATAATAGCCTCATGGGAAGTTAAACTTTATCGTTGCAATTCGGTTTTCCAAGCTGAAATGCTTGCAATTAGAATGGCAATTGAAGCAGCTTCTACCCTTCATAGACCAATCAAAATTTGGACAGACAGTTTGTCAGGTTTGATGGCCATACTTAATACTAAATCCCAACATAGTATGGTACGAGAAATTCTAACCCTTTTGCCCTCCCATAAACACTTTCACCTGAGATGGCCTAAAGCCCACATCGGTTATTTAGGCAACGAATGTGCAGACTAATTAGCCAAAGAAGCCATCGCAAAAGGCGACCCTTTCCTTCTACCTAAGCCACATTCCAACTGAAATCTGAGATTAAGTTATCCGCATACGTTCGAAAACCCATTTTTCACCGAAAATCATGATTTTTTTTTATTGTCTTATCTGAAAGTCTATTGTTTTTAGTTTTCAAAACAGTTTTTATTTTACATTTATGATGATCAAAAGTGAAATTAGATACATTTTAGCAGAACTTGACAGTTGAAAATGGAGTGGTAAATAATACGATAAAGAAGCATTTTTCATTGTTTTTACTTAAGATATTTAAATTTTATTGTTTATTTTTATTTTAAACTATTTTACATATACCAGGTATTATTTTCAAAGATTTTCAGTGTGAATTTCTTTGTTTTCTATGCAATTGTTGCAAATTTAAGTAATTTTGAATCATTGCAGTATCTTGATTCTCCGTTTTGATAATAAACGTAGGAAAAGTACATAAATTGTACTTATGATCAATATCAATCACTAACAGTATCTCTAGATGTACTAATAGGCATTATAAAGTTATTTGACTGAAAAACAATAATCAAATCTATCGATGGCGGCTGAATGATAGAAAACGATAATGACACATAGGGCTCAAGAAAACGACTAAAAAAATTTCCTTTCAGAAAATTTTTAAAAATGTGCTAAGCTGGCAAAAACTAAGGACTAGCCTAAAAAACTGGGGAGCATTGAAGAAAAATTCTTTTTTCTTCTCATTGTAAAATAAAAACATAAACTTTAAACTCATTTTTCTCGAAATGTGATTTTTTGCAAAATTTTCATTTTTCAAACACGATAACTAAAATTCAACTTAAAATATCCGTCTCAAATTTGGCATACATATTATTTATTATATTGTCTAGGTAATGAACCAAAATATAAGTGAAATAATGCTCCATTAAAAAGTTATGTATCTTTTAAGGTTTGAAAAAAGGCCAAAATTCTTTAAAAATTCATGATTTCAAACTAAAACTCTTATAATTTACATGTTTTTAGATATATTGCAAAACTTTTGCTTAAGGACCTAGCCAATAGTTCAAGGATTATATATGCTAAAGGATTTATCATTCTGATAATTTCTTTTTGAACGACGGTGTTTGGAAAAAGGTCAAATTTAGTGCAAAAAAAATCTAAGTTTTTTCAAATTTTTAAAAATATATTTAATTCATTTAACTTTTTTCTATGATTTATTAAGTTTTAACATAAATGTCATATGAAAATACAACAATATTGCTTCAAATATCATTATTTAAAAAAAAGGCCTCCGAACGTAGTCGGATACCTTAAGTCAACTGCTCTAAGCATCTGGCAAGACAACTGGGATAACGGAGAAACTGACCGCAGTACACATGATGTAGTGACTAGTGTCTCAAACAAGCCAGTAGGATGGAATAGAGAAGATATAATGTTTGTTACAGGACACGGGCCTTTCCCTTCATACCTTCAACGCTTCAATCTTCGAACACATGACAACTGCTCGTGCAGAGAAAAAGGCGATCCAATTCACTATGCCACAAAATGTCGGTTTACCCTCTAATGGAATTTCCAAACTCCAACAGTGTCAGTTAAAGTACAGTGTTTGAAAAACATTCTCACGAACAGCTTATCAAGAACCCGACTTCGACTCCTAATGCGTTTCATATGTGATGAGAACAATCTCATTGTAGAGGATAATAATTGATCACTCATCCACCGAGACTGACACACACTTCCGGTTACTGATGATTATTCCCTCCACGTATTTTTTTCTATTTTGTACTGTTTTCTAATTTGTTATGTCCATTGTATGTTTCTTTTCATTTTTTTCTGTTTTTGTACCTGTTACTTGTTTTTGACCTTTCTTAAAAAATAAAATTAACCTTCATCCATCCAAACCGGAAAGGAACCAAATGACGCTAAACACGGGGATGCAGGTTAATGCAATGTAAAAAACTAGTTAAATCATCTGCTTAGGTATTTAAATTTTCTCTAACTTTGTCTATAAATTCAATACTTTAATTAATTTTGTTCTTTATTTCCAAACATTGCTGATTTTCAAGCATATTTTAAATAACTAAATTCTTACACAATTTCAAATTATAAATGCTTACATGTGATTTAAATTGAGAAATGGACGATTATTTGCTTCGAAGTCTTTATATTTACTCCTATAGAAAAAGAATAAATTGAACAGAATGTACACTGTCTAATAAATAATTTTTTTCAAAGATACAGAAACTTATAATCCAATTTTCTGAAAATAGTTAGAATTCGATAATAAGTAGCATAGCTCTACTTTAGTTTTTATTAATATAAAAACACTTTTAACCCTTTGAGGGGCGGTGGGACACCGTCTGTCCCACCTACTTCAAGATTTTTTTTCATAAACTTATATAAGGTATTTTATTATAAAAATTGCTTTATTGGATATTTCAAGACCTCTTACTTTTGAAAAAAATTGCAGTACCATTGAGAATTTGCTCAAATTTATTGAAAATAATTTTTAAAATCATGCCCTTTATTGGCAATGATTTTCTTTAAATTTCTAGAGAAAGAAAATGAATTTCGAAACAAATATGAGATTCAAAGGAAATCTTCAATGTTCAATAAATATATTCCAAACATTATCTGTATTTCAAAAGTAATTTTTTTTATCAATTATTATAGATAAAAAAAGGTGGGACAATTTTGTCCCACCGCGCATCTACGGTTGTCAGCCTGTAGATGGCAGCACAAAAGTTCTCGACTCGGTCCTATTTCTTTCTTTTTGAATAATAAACTTGGATTTATATACGGTATAATTATAATCACTCTTTCAAATTTAATACTTATACAGAAAATAAATTTATATATTTCAGAAGACAGATAAATAATATTAATCAAAAAAATCTGTAAATGCAAACAAGCATTTTTTTAAAAAAAACTGGCATATCTAAATTTATTTTGAGTGGAAATTTGAAAGCAAGAAGCGATCTTCTGGGGACTTTTTTTATAAACGGATAAAAATACACTTTTCTAAAAAGAACGAAAATTAAAGAGAATATTCAAGTCTTTCTGTATCTCTCAACGAAAAAGAAATAGTTCCGTTGAATCTGCCCACCCCACCCCCTATACTTGTTTATGTTCTTTGCTGCTTTTGAGAAAACGCCGTATTTCCTAAGGCACAGCTATTGTAAATAGCTCTGTTAGCAGTGATACTCAAAGAAAAGCTGTTTGAGCTTGACAGCTTCCAGCAGCGGGTTTCTTGCGTGATAATTTACAATCGGTGGTCTTCTTACAGCAGTGGTTTTCATTACAGGTCTTGTCCAGTCGCGGTCATTAGTGTCTCACTTCTTTGACTGAAGTGAGTGATCGCATGAACTGATAACGGATTTCTGTTCCTTCCCATACAATAAACCGGAGAGGGGAGTAACATTTTACTTATAGAATCTGGGTGGCCTGCTTTCTTCTGAAGCTTTCAAACAGAGCGACATCCATAAAAATACTATTGAAGAGCTCCTCCATTTGTACGCAGAATGTGGTAAAAGATCTCCACTTCAATCACAGTATACATTTTCTACAGCTGTTAAAAGAAAATGTGCTAAATAACCAATTATATGCTCTAAGTGAAACTGACAAGATGCGAACGTTGGCGCGAATGACAGAAGGGAGTCGGGGAATGCTACAGTCCCTTCAGGGGCGGTGGGACATACGTCTTCCCACCCTCTCGTGAAAAAACTAAAGGCAAAAAAAATTTTTTATTTGGAAAATATTTCATTTTCAGGTGATAGAAATTCAAAAATATATCTCTTTTTGAGTAAAAAAATTTTTTTAGGGTAGTGCGCTTCAAAGGGTTAAATATTTGGAGAAACGGTGACACGGTTTGCATGTAAGTAAAGCAATTAGTAAAAATGTCTAGAATTTAATTTAAAAACATTTTTTAAAACATAAGGTTAGATAAAAAAAATCACAATAATTCATTATTTATTTTGAAACAGTAAACAACATTATATCCTCCAATATTTTACCCGTTGAAACTAATTCCACTTCATCTGGTACAACTAACAAAGTCTATGAGACAAGAACTCAAAAAGGAAGCCAGCAGCACGCAGTTTTCATAAGGCAGTCACACTCCCAAGTACTCACCGCGTCCAGTGCAACTTAATTCGTCTGATAGTGCAAGAACAGGACATTGATAAAAGTACCTGCAATTAACGTTTCATTCGTAGGTATTGCACACACAAATAATGTTTTATCCTCAGGTACAATACCTGAATATTTACGTTATACTTTTTTAAATACGGCAGGAGCACTCCCTAAATAGCATATTTGGCGGTGTCTGTCTGTGAAGATCAATACCTGTAAGGTTCGAATCTGCGACAATTCAATGTTTCCGTCCGATGATGAAAACAAAGTGTTGTTTAGTAATGAAAATTCTTACGACTTTTCTGAGGGTGGATACATTTGAAAACTGGCCAGAAGAAATTAGTTTTTTAAAATCTGGTTTGATTAATCATTATATTTTTGACGTCATTAATACTAATCGGGTGAACTACAATTTAAATTATGAATTTAATCTAAAATAGGGGTGTTCATAATTAACAAGACCTTATCTCTGAGTGCTGTAAGTAGCAATAAAATAAACTTTATTTTTAAATGCTTCTGAAATGCTTTTTTAAAATATTCAGAATTTTTCATATTATTTATTATTATATATTAATATTCTATACTTTTTAATATTATTCGGTATAGTTTAACTTCGTTTAATATTCCATAATACTGTTTGGTATTATATATAATTACACAATATGATGAAAAAACTTTATATAATATTTAAAAAGTCTTGCGTTTTACACTGTTTCAATATTAGGAAAGATATTGTATTATAAGGAACTAGGGGTATTGGACCTACGCGATTTTTTCAGATTGTGGGAGAGTTGGTAATTTGTGGGTGCCATTTTTATTTGACCTTTTATCATATTTTCAAATGAAGGGGAATTTCATTCGAAACAGATAAGCCTTCGTAATTGTGTGTAAGTAAATATGTTATGGGTGTAGAAAAGTAAATTTTCATTTTTTCAATCGACAGTGCGTTGCAAGTTCAAGAATGAAAATTTGATGAATTAAATTATTTTTGAGTCTGAAGCACTTTTTCACCTTCTGATATATTACATAATACGGTATTTTGATTCTAAGTGGTTTAATGTTTAAATTATTTAGAAAAAGTAAAAATAGGGACTACTTGACTCTATCAAAACCTAATTCAGTCTCAATGTCCTTGCCGACAAAAGCACATTTTGTAGTAGGGATCAGTTTTCTGATGTGTTGAGTTTGTCTGCAATATTTCAATTCATATATAGAAAATAATTATTTTCAATTTGTTAGTTAGTAATTCTTTTATTAGGATAATTTCAAATAATGCAAATAACTGTTTTAGTTACAATTTTAAAATGAATTGAAACTCAATAGACTAAAAATTGAAGAAGAATATTTTCCTTATTGAGGAAGAAAGATTTATTTATTATTTTAATTGTTTCCATATAAATTGCAGTAATTGTTTGATTTAATTAAAAGAGAACTTTAATTCTGTGATAAATTATAAAAAAAATGTATTTAGATATCTATATTTAATTTAATGACTTAACTTTTTTAGATTATTGACAAGATATTTTTAGTTAAAAGAGCGATTTATAGTAACCATAACATTTAATATTAATTCCATTAATATTATTTTACAATAAAGTCCTTTTTATATTATGTCCAAAATTACAATATAATATGATACTTGGTTTTCTGAGAATTTCAGTATCTCATCGAATACATTCGAAGGTTTTTTCCACATTTAATTTGGTTCTCATAGCTAATTTCGAATTCATTTGATTGATTTAAGTTTATAAAAAATATATGTGCTGATATTTTTAAGTAATTAAATTAAACCTAATGGAAAATTCTTAATAATAAACAATTATTATTTTTAATGCGCTCCAAAGACGAGAAAAAGCGTTATGAAATCGTCATATTTCTTTCGGAGATGACGGAAACCCCAAGGTGAATAGTTTGAATCTGCTGCAGTCCCATTTACAAAATATAAATCTACATTGAAGAAAATTCAGAATTAGCCGTCATGAAAAAATTAAAATATGTAAAAGACAAAGGTAAAAGAAAGTAACTAAATGATCCCGAATATTTTCAGGTGAAGGCCGAGTGGCATGTCTGTAAGGAACCTGAAATTATAAGAAGGGTCATGGGTAAGAATACTTGCAGCAAGATTAAAGCAATTTTTTGGTTTTCGCAACGAGATAAATAATCTTTTTAGATATTTAAATTTCCTCTAAATTTTTCTATAAATTCAATACGTTAATTAATTCTGCTCTTTATTTATAAACATTGCTGATTTTCAAGCTTATTTTAAATAACTACATTTTTACAAAATTTCAACTTCTAAATGCTTACATATGAGTTAAATTGAGAAATGTACGATTATTTGCTTCGAAGTCTCTTTAATTACTTCTATAGAAAAAGAATAAATTTAACAGAATGTACACAGTCTAATAAAAAATGTTTTATACAAAGATACAGAAAGTTATAATCAGATTTTCAGAAAATAGTTAGAATTCGATAATAAGCAGCGTATCTCTACTTCAGTTTTTATCAATATAAAAGCACTTTTAAATATTTGGAGAAACGGTGACACGGTTTGTATGCAAGTAAAGCAATTAGTAAAAATGTGTAGAATTTCTTTTAAAAATCCTTTTTGAAATCATAAGGTTAGATAAAAAAAATCAGAATAACTCATTATTTATTTTGAAACAGTAAACAA
>BGPR01049279.1:0-11348 GCA_013235015.1 Araneus ventricosus
TTCTCTCGTCCGCCAGGGGGCGGGGAGGTTAGTTCTCACAACAACACCCCCCCGAAGTTGGAAATAGGATATTCCCTGAAAGTTCGGTTGGCATCTTTATTCTAGTAAAGAAGCTGCACAGATTTTGGGAGTACAGGTGCAGATGTTGGGGGCTGTCCATAAATGATGTCACACTTTTTTTCAATATTTTTGACCCCCCCCCTTTGTCACAAAGTGTCACACTTCACCATATACCCTCCCTCCCCCTTGTCACATGTCACACTATATTACATAAACATAAACTTGCAGTTCAGAAACAAAGCACTACGTTATAGATCACATTTCAAATTTTATTTTTAAACTTTAACTATGGTGTTTTAATGACATTCGTGAGCATAACAATAATAATGATTATATGTGTACTTATTTTGTATGAAATAAGATTAAGGTTTACAACAAAAAACTTAATTAATATACAATAGTAATAAAATATTAATATTATTTTGGAATTTGATATACTTTGCTTTAAATCTTATCTTTATGAACACAAAATACTCTTAAACAGATTGAATTTAAAAAAAGAAGTGCCTCAATAAGATCAACCTGTTTGTGCCACTACCAGTTCTACCACTCACCAGGTGGGGCGACGTATCTTTTGTTGGACATTTCAAGGGAGTGCCCCGGGGGGGGGTTGCTTCTAATGGTGAAGAATTTCTGCTGCACTATATTCTCGGAACCTACCCTGAATGCTTTTTTCAAAAAGACCAAAATGTGTGATGTCACACTTCTTGTTACCCCCTCCCCTCCCCTTGTCATAAACTGTCACAATTTCACGAACCCCCTCCCCCCCTCCAAGCGTGACATCATTTGTGGACAGCCCCTTACAGTATATTGATATTTTATAATATCCCGAATATTCTTCTCAATACTTTAAAAATATTTACCATATCCTTGTGTTATGTATGTGCTGATAGCAAAAATTTATGGAAGGAAATTTTTTTCTTATATATAATTTGAAGATCATTTAGAAATTGCCAACATTTTTTTATAAATTCTTAATAACTAACTCCTCGTGTAATATTAAGAAAATGCACATTTCCAACTAGAAAAAGAGTTACTAAAATGCAGTGGGAAATGACGTTTCGCATTCAGAGTAGGTTCTGAGAATATGGTAGCGGCAGAAGTTCTTCACCGTTAGAAGAAAACCTCCCCCTGCTCACAAATGTCATTAAAACACGTAATTAAAAGTTCAAAAATAAAATTTGAAATATGATCTATAACGTAGTGCTTTGTTTCTGAACTGCAAGTATATGTTTATGTAATATAGCGTGACATGTGACAAGGGGGGGAGGGGTATGGGATATGGTAAAGTGTGACACTTTGTGACAAAGGGAGAGAGGAGGTCAAAAATATTGAAAAAAAGTGTGACATAATTTATGGGCAGCCCCTGAATCAGTGTGCTTTTTTTATTATTTTATATGACTTTAAAAATATGTGGGATTTAAGACCATATGCGTTTTCAGTACACCGTCAGCAATCTGTTAAGGCCAATATATTCCACTTTTTAAAACGAATGCTTAACAGCTGTGCGATTATACAGACCGACAGATAGTCAACCCGTTGACGGATTTGGCCCAAAATTTTATACGGACCTACATTCATGACGATAAAACCGTGTACCAAATTTTATCTGTCTAGCTATTCAAGTTTTTGAGTTATGGTGTTCACATGAACGCGGACAGACAGACAGACTTCCCGTTGACGGATTTTATCCAAAATTTGATAGAAACCTACAAATTATGTTTAAAGACCACATACCAAATTTCATCCCCGTAGCTCTAATAGTTTTAGAGTTATCGTGTTCACAGACAGACAGACATAATTCCAAAATTGTGTTTTTCGGACTCAGGGAGGTCTGAAACGTGGAGATTCGTCAAAATCTCGAGTTCGAATTTTTTGACGATTACAATACTTTCTCTTTGTGTACTTCGTATACGAGAAAGTAAAAATATATTATTGCAGCTATTATGTTTCTTCTATATCGGAGAGGGGAAAAAAATATCCGTTGCCTGTGACGTTGAAAAACGTACTTTTGGAATTTACGCTCTGGTGATAAACACGTGCAATAAACGCGGTTCCGTTTCCATGCGTTAGTCTTGCGTGTAAACGCATTATTGTGGTCAGCGCTTTTATTTAAAAAAAAATTGAGATTAAGAAGCTGATCTTTATGAACACGTGCTCGTGACATATGTGAAAACTTGATAACTAAGATGCGCTTTTCAACGTTCCTATCAGAAATGACCTTGTGGGAATGCCTTGCTTCTGACGTCCTTTATCAAAAATTTAAGCCGCGTTTATTCTATTAGTAGTGCAATACTTCATTATCTTTCCGGTTAGTTTTATTTTTACTTTCTCGTATACGAAGTATACAAAGAGAAAGTATTGTAATCGTCAAAAAATTCGAACTCGAGATTTTGACGAATCTCCACGTTTTAGACCTCCCTGATTCCGAAAAACACAATTTTGGAATTATGTCTGTCTGTGTGTGTGTCTGTGTGTGTGTCTGTGTGTGTGTCTGTGTGTGTGTCTGTGAACACGATAACTCGAAAACTATTAGAGCTACGGGGATGAAATTTGGTATGTGGTCTTTAAACATGATTTGTAGGTTTCTATCAAATTTTGGACGAAATCCGTCAACGGGAAGTCTGTCTGTCTGTATGTTCGAGGTCATGCGAACGCTATAACTCAAAAACGTGAAAAGCCAGATGGATAAAATTTCATACACAGTTTTATCGTCATGAATGTAGGTCCGTATAAAATTTTGGGCCAAATCCGTCAAAGGGTTGACTGTCTGTCGGTCTGTATAATCGCATACTTGTTCAGTTTTGAAATTAACTCCCTGCGCATGCCTACTGGTGCGTATTGGAGAGAAAACGGACGCTCCGAAACTTGGCAGTTTGCCAAAAACCAATTCTGGAGCGATTTTGTAAGGTAGCAAACATTTAGGAAGTCTCGCCAGGTCCTGTTGCGCAGAAGAATGCGCAGGGGATTTGAATTTGTTTTGATCTTTCAAACCACGCGTGATTCCAACTTTGGTTTACTTGCGACGGAAGTTTATTTGACGTCTTTTATTATTCTAGTTTTCTCTACATGTATTAGGAGTATACGAGAAAGTTTAGGGGAGATCACTCCCGCTGGTTTGTAACAGCTCGCGTTAACTTTTTCCTTCCTCAGTCGCTTCACAGTTCTTCTAATTGATCCATTTTTGTTGAATGTCCGAACGCAGAATTAACGCCACTTTGTAGTAGAGGTGTACACGATATTAATCCTCTGATTGTATAATTTTTTTTAAATCACCATTTAGATGCAACGTGTTCAAGTACCGTTAAACCGAGCGAGTTGTTATTTACATGCAAAGCTTTATTGGTATATGATCCAACGCTATAATAGTAGGGGAGACTTGATCCCTAGGTCTAAAACCAGAGAAAAAATGCAATTAAGTCTCTGAAACTGGCAACACTAATAAAGTGATCCCTTATCAACAGATCTGACAACAGAATTTCATTCAGCCATTTTTATTTTTGTTGTAAGAAAGGAATCTCTGATTTCTTATAGTCAAACTTCTTTTGGAGTAGGTAGTTTGTTTCTTATTTTTTGCTAAATATAACTAAATTACTTAAGTTTATTGATATAATATACTAACATTCCTTACTGCTTAAATGTTATTTACATCCAATACAGTTTCTTTACTTTTGATTTAACAATTATTTTTCCAACACATGCACATTAGGGACACTTGATCCCCATTGTATGGGGAGACTTGATTCTGGGATCAAGTGTCCCCAAAGTTAAATTAAATTAATATTGACAATTTTATTACCCCCCCCCACTGGCCATTGTGATTTTCAAGTCACATTTAGATAATATCAATATTATTTAGAATATGGTTACCTTGATTTTGGATGGTTGAGAAAGGTAGAAAGTTAATATGTGACTGCACATGATGGTTAGCAAGAACATGGTGACGGTTTCACGGAAAGAGAAAATTAGTCATTCCGTAGGAAAAATTGAAAAGAAGATTTCATCATCTGAATGCGAAATAAATTTTCTAAGAAAAAGAGGATTTCATTCCAACCAATTTATTTATCCAGAAAATAGTGACATTAGTGTTGTGGACAATGACGACATTGTCAAAAAACTACCTAAACCAGCCATGCTTGATGGAACTCTTCGAACTGCAAGAATTTTAACATTTATTTTTGATTTCTAAAGCTTTGAAAATTTTATTTGATCATTAATTTCAGCGATAACAATCATTCATATGGGAAACAATGATTTTCAATAATGTAGAATTTTCTAAATGTGTTTTTCTCCCTTTTGACATGTTAGTCAACAATAAATTTGATTTCGACTACTTAATTTGAATCATTTCAATTCATCTGTTTCAAGGATCAAGCCTCCCTTGGAAAGGGATGAAGTCTCCCTGCAATTGGGGAGACTTGATTCCTTTTCTAATTGTTGGAAAACAATTTATATTTATTTTAAAAATGGTTTTTCAAAAATAAAAAATAAAAATACTACAACAAAAAAGACAAATAAGCCTTTAATAATGACTGAAAACATTTTTTTAAAATTTTGTTTTTTCCAAAATAAAAATTAAAAACCGAAAAAGGGATCAAGTCTCCCCTACTAAATAAACACATTAGACTGTGAAAATCGCTGGATGCAGCAGAAAATAGACTTGCCTTCTACCCGCGGAAATCGCAGGATACGCAGTCAGATGATTAGTATCTTTGCATAGTGCTCAATACCCTTGCACAGTGACGTAGCTAAAGGGGGCGGGACGTTCGGCCTTGGGAGGCAAATATGAAGGAAAACAATTTTAGAATTAAGAACACCGACGGAACTCAATCATTGGTTTATATAATAATAATAATAAAAACTAATGTATTGTATAGCAACGGATTCGGAAACCCTCCGTGCTTTTGCGCATGCGCCGGGCGGAATTATTTTCATCAAAACAGGAGGAAAGTGAAGAATGGAAGGGTGATGTTTACATTTTACTGAGCGTTATCTAACAAAGAATTCCGGTTAGGTTAGGTTATATTAACGTCCTATTTTGAAGCAACGCGAGGTCTATTTAGGGACGGACCTCGTAATTTTGAACCGCGGTCAGATGACGAGGACGACGCCTGAGTGGGCGCCCCCCTCTCCAGGCTTCCCCGCCACACCAACGGGAGGACGTTTGGCCACTGTGTATGATTTAGCCCCATGCACGGCGGATCTTCAGTGGAATCGGGTTTCGAACCTGCGACCCTCCGGTCACGGGATCGAGACCTTGCCACTAGGCCGCCGCGGCCTCCAAAGAACTCCGGAAATGCGCTCATATGACTCATTGCCTGACACGCCTTTCCGGTGTAAAATCGTCCAAAGGTGGTAGTCTCGGAATCCGTTGCTGAACTATAATTAATTTGTGTTTTTCGCCTTTTGTTGGTAAATTGCCGATGCGTGACAGAAAGACTGATGGTGGACTCGCGATTCCTTACCTATCTGCAGAGATGGGTGGGGGGAATCAAACGATGAATTGCCGTACTAATAATTTTTTGTCCCCGCCATGGGGTTGTTTTGGGGCCCTTTCACAAAATTCCACTTTATAAAAGCGGCTCCTTCACAAAATTCAAATTCATAAAAACGGCCCCTTTACAAAACTCAAATTCACAAAGACGGCCCATTCACAAAATTCAAATTCGTAAAAACGGCCCTTTTACAAAATTTCATTTTATAAAAATGATCCCTTTTTAAAATTTTTGACTGAAATTCAATGAAATACTTTTGATATTAAGCGTAAAATATAGAAATATGACTGCTAAAATTGAAGATTTTACATGATAAAAAAAATTTTCACAATTTTTTTTTCACAAAAATGGACATCTAAAAAAAAGACTGGATCGACCCCTGCTAAGAAAGTTACAGACATATATGCAACGATCCATAACCATTGTTTACGTGCCTCGCTTTCTGGCAATAAAATTAATTATGTGTCCGGGATTTTTTCCCCATGAGTACATTAACATATTGAGGTAACTTAGGCATAATGGAATTTGTAGTATCATCAAGATCGTTTTTTGTACATGAGTATCAGTGCTAGTTTTGTGTACATGAGTACCAGTTATAGGCACTTCCGCTCAGTCTCACTTGCTGCTTTAACCACACTTTAAAAACATGTCGAAAATACCAGTATTGGATACGAAGTGAATAGGAAAAATCCTTATAGAAATACAGTAAAGCTCCGTTTATGCGTCTTTCAAGGGGCGGACGTAAAACGGCGTTTAAATAAAAAGACGTATAATCGAAATTTTAATAAACTTTTTCGTTACAAATTTAATACTACTACTGCAAATTCATTTAAAAGTATTAATTTTAAAATTTCTTAAGGTAGTAGTAGTCTAATACTACATAGTATAAAAATCAGTAATTAAATTTAAAAATTAATTTAACATAGAAGTGAGAGAAATCATATCTTTATTGCATATCTTGAGTATTATTTACACATATCTTATACGATTTATATGCATGCAGGTAGGTGTTTAATTTTAAAAAGAACTTTAGTCGTCGTCTGACGTGCTGATTGTCTGTCAATATTAAAGCACCCGAATAGGTCCGGAGAAAAAAAATTTTAAAAAGCATACACAAAAAAGACTCACAGAGCTAAATAATGTTACAAAGCTATAAAGTCTTTCCCTGAGATGCTAATCTTGGCGATAAATTTGGCGACTTGGCGGTAAAGTTGGCGAATTTGGAGACAAAGGGAATTTTTTAGAAGGACCTCGAACTTTCAACCTATTTCTACTGGTTTCATGAACTTTCTGGAGATTACGTCACTTCCTACGTATTGAAGTCATTTCCTGTTGAAAAGTATAAAGGCAAGCTCTGAAGCCAAGAAGAGTCAGTTTTAATTTGATCAGCAAACAAGCTGGTGAGCTAACAAGAAACCTTTGAGCGCTGTGTTGAAATTTATTGGTAGTCTCTGTTGTGAATTTTTACGAGTGCTGTGTTAATACTTGTGCTACGTTTCTTTGCTTGGAATATTCGTAAAATAAAGAGCTTTATTGTTTCAATTCTGCTTATTGGATTGCATTCACGTACACCCACAAGACAATTTCGTTACAATAATAAAAAAATAAGCTTAAATTGTCACAATTAGAAATAAAAATTCATATATCATGAGTGGTTTTTGAAAATAATAATTTTTTTCAAGAATTTTAAGAAAAATTTTAATGTTCAGGAAAACAGAACAATGGAAATAAGATGGGTATAAATATACTATCTAGAATGTAATAGACCGCAAGATAAAATTTATTTTGATAAATATTTTATGAACATTCAAACTTGGCATCATTGATTTTTCGCCAAAATTATCCTACATTTCGATCTGAAAGTGACTGCAAAACATGACTAAATAAAGTTATATTACAATCTGTGGTTTATTACACGTGTACCAAATTTCAATGAATTTTAATGAATTGTTTGGGATATATCACGTTTTCCAGGACCTATTTTGGTAGAAATTTTCTATTTTTCAGAAAACGCATTTGAAAAATATAGTAACATTAGTTCAAATAAATATCAAGAATAAATATTCAAAGAATAGAAACAAAAAGACCTGTTTAGAATCTAAAGCTTCAGGCTTTATTTTTAGATCATAAACTTTTTCTTAATTTTTCTTCGAAAAATCGCTTCTTTTTCAACCTAGTCGGATACTTTAATGCACATTATGAATCAATTTCATTCGAATGTTTTCACTATCCTTTGACGAATGGAAATTAGTTGAAGTTTTCAATGGAGTCCATTGATCTTTTAAAGCGAAAGAGAATAGAGCTGCATCATCGCTTAAATTAGCACGACAAATTTTCTTTCTTCATTAATCCATCAATTCGTGTAATATTGAATTCATGATATGTTATCACAGTTCACATAGTAGAAGAGGGAAATTCTTCGCATTTTATAAGCGGGAAAACGACGTTAACAGAGGGATTTGCGTCGCATAAACGAAGACCAGTCAGAACCTCTATTTTGCCACTTCTATTTTGCAACTTATCCTTGGAGACTAAGAACATTTTATGGGCTTTAGCTGTAAATACCAACCTCAAATAGACGAAGTTGCATTCTCTATTTAGCGAACTTTTCTTGGCAGTCAATATTTTTTTATCTCCTATTTCTTAAAATATTTCTAAACATTTCCAAATTCATTCTCTCTTTAACACATTTTTATGGCGATCACCATGACCTTGAAGCTGGAAAATGTCAAAGCGAAAGTGTTGAACATCACGAGAAAAACTTAATTCTTCAATGAGGTGCATAACGTGAGAAAAAAAGGATATTGTTTTAAAATTTAGCATTCCTCCAAAACAGTTATCAAACCATATTAAAAAAATCGTGATAAGATAGCAGAATTATGATCCATCACTTCTTGTTTCAAAACGTTTAAAAAAGCATGTAGTCTAGAAGATGTGGATGAGGCAGTTTTGAAGTGGACAGTGTGAAAATAATAAACAATACAGCAATAATGCGATGATGACGAAGATGATGAAATGATCATGATGCAGAAATCAACAAACCTTCGTTTGATAAAATACTAAATTCATAATTTTAATATGAAATTATTTTTATTTGAAAATACAGTGTAACTCTGGACAATGTTTGTTTTATCTCTTGTTTTCCTTGCAGATTTCTTTTTGATGGGTAAATATATAAACAAATAGAATATTAATTACAAAAAAAATAAAGGTGTGATTAATTACTTTCTACTAATATTTAGTGTCCCTGAATTTAAACAAAAAATAGATCTGGTTTTGTGTAGTTTAAAGTATTTTAAAAAGAAATGGATCTCTATTTAACGAATTTTCTATATAACGAACTTTTTTTTTCGAAGATTTGCTGACTTCGTTAAATAGGTTCGACTCTACTTTATCATTACTATACATACGAATGAATAACTGACACTTGTAATGAAACGACGTATAAATGGACGTATAAACGGTGCTGTACTTGTACAAGTTATTGTGAGTGAGATTGATTTTCCAAATTTTAATAACCATGAATCCGTTGGTGACAATGACAGAAATGGAATGTGAAAGTACTAGAAATCGGTTGTGAATTAATGGATGCGATCCATATTTGATCTCATCATACATTGGCGTCCAAGGTACAGCATTCAACTTCGTGAACTTATAATAACAATCGATAATCAGAATCTTCCTACGCTGCTATACTAGACGAGATACATAACCATCTCGAAGCTTTAGTGCAAGGCTCCGGGTCTTAAAAAAAGTACAAAAGCAGCCTAATCACAATATCCAGCTTAGGCGTAGAAAACGTTTCCTTTGGTATACTTAAGTAGATTATGAATCTAATTTCATTGAATGTTTCTTCACCATCTTTGACGAAAGAAATAAGTTCGAAGTTTTTCAATGAGTTCTATGTTCTTAAAGAAGGTTCTTTGGGAATAACTTCAATCTAAAGTTAGCACGTAACAAATTTCCTTTCTTCTATTAATTCATCAATTGAATAACCTTGAAGTCGTTATATGTTTATCACAGTTCACGTACTAGAAAGGAGGAATTTCCATTTTTAAGAACGGGGGAAAACGACGTATAACTGACGAATTTGGTCGTATAAAACAGTAAATGTATACAGATGAATCGGATTGTAATGAAACGAAATGAGAAACGATATAAACGCGTGTTTCACTGTACAGTTATTGTGAGTGAGATGGATTTTACCAAAATTTTAGTAACATGGTAGGGAGTCCAGTGTGACTTGCGAAATAGAATGGAAGGCATTAGAAATCAGGTTATGAATCAATGAATTCTGACCATTTTTGATCTTCACTCTACATGGGCGTCAAGGTGCCATTCAACTTCGTGGACTTATAACAATAACAATGATAATCAAGAATCTTCCTACGCTGCTATACTAAGGCGAGATAATATATCTCCAAGCTTGAATCTAACAAGGCTTCAGTGGTCTTAAAAAAAGTACCAGCAGCCATTGTCACAATATCCAGCTTGAGCGTAAACGCGTTTCCTTTTGTGTGAATACTTTAAGTACAGCATTATGAATCTAATTTTCATTGAATGTTTTCTTCACTATTCTTTTGACGAAAGAAATAAAGTTCGAAGTTTTCAATGAGTTCATTGAATCCAAAGGAAAGAGGAATGCTTCTTCATCATCGCTTAAGTAGCACGTAACAAATTTTCTTCTATTAATTCATCAATTGTGAGAATAACTTCAGAAGTCGTGATATGTTTATCACAGTTCACGTGCCTAGGGAGGAAGTTACCCCATTGCTTTTAGGGCAGGGGGAAAACGACGTATAACCGAGGGAATTTGGTCGTATAAACGAAGTACAATGTATACGAATAATGAATCGGGACCTTAATGAAACGACGTATAAATGAAACGTATAAACAGTTGCTTTTACTGTTGCAGTTATTGTGGTGAGATCGATTTTACCAAAATTTTAGCAACCATGGTAGGGAGTCCGTGTGACATTGCGAAATGAATGGAAGGCATTCCAGAAATCAGTTGTGAATCAATGGTCTGACCGCATTTTTGATCTTCATCATACACGCGGGCGTGGGTACGGTGTTCAACTTCGTGAACTTATAAATAACAATCCGATAATCACGAATCTTCCACGCTGCTATAACATATCTCACATAAGCTTTTGTGCGCAAAGGCACAGTGGTCTTAAAAAAGTACAAAGCCATTGTCGATATCAGCAGGCGTAAACATTTCCTTTGTGTGGACCAAAGATTGTTGAAACGGCAGCAAGGCTCTCAACCAGTATCGTCCAGCGAAATCAAAACCGAGTTCGGCGAGAGTGTTATTTTTATTTTGTCATTCCCATTCAGAATATAGCTTCAATGGCATTTGTAGTGTCAGGGAAAAAACACCACAGCTTTCTCTGTGTCCACCCTAGCAGCGTCGGAAACTTCGGTTCGTCCACACGCCTACGCTCTGGAACTCAATCCCCTCCTGGCGTTTAACACAATCTTTACAATTCTTGCATTAAATCGCGTGTTGGGGGGGAAGCGGTAAACACTGCTGGAACAGTTTCAGCCAGCCAACGAAGCGCACGGCACCACTCTAACCGTAAGGTGACTCGCTAAGAGGAAGCAAGCCCGCCCGTTTTCGTATCAAAGCATCGCGCTGGTGTTGGACATTTATTGATGAGTTGCTGACCGCTTGAGGTCAGGTCGACATTTAATATTCTGCACCTGTTTTGTGTCCGGTTGGTTTGTTTTCAGCCTGAAGATTCCGCAGTTTAGTACAAGCCAGTTAAAGAAGTTATCATTCTTTTGAAG
>BGPR01049281.1:0-11346 GCA_013235015.1 Araneus ventricosus
TCTTGATTCTAAAGGTCTCTAACGACGATGCTCTAAAACAGGAGAAAAGAATATTTCTTAAAACTGAAACATAGGTTATTAGTGCTAGAATTACAGACTTTTAGAAAATATAAGCATTGGTGAACTGGCTTTAATATTTGCACTTACGTATGCAAGATGCACTAAAAAAAGTACTATAATGTTAACAAAAATTCGACCACGAGATTTTTTATTAATTGCCATGTTTCTTCTGAGTCAGAAAAAGAGTTTCAATTGGAATTATATCTGTTGATTACATAAAATAATCGTTTCCACTTAGGCTGCCTTAAAACAGAACAAATACCCTACTGATGTGGGCACCACGAAATGTGGATGAGTGGCTCAGGTTTCATATGAAGGCACTCGCCCGCCTAGGGTTACAGAAATGGGGGGGCATAGTCCCCCCTCCAGTGATAGTACGTACCTCCTACGGGAGGGGTTGGGCCGTGAGGCTGTGTTGGCCGTTAGGACCCGACCTCAGTACTCGTTTCTATTGCAACGGCCATCATTCAGATTCCCGTATGCCTAGGCAGGTCGGGGTGACTATAGATTATGGTTAAAACAGAACAAAATTTGTACCTGTGAAACAGCATTCTTATTCATGAAGTTCCTGGAAAACTTTCTTGATTCTAAAGGTCTCTAACGACGATGCTCTAAAACAAGAAAAAGGAATATTTCTTAAAACTGAAACATAGGTTATTAGTGCTAGAGTTGCAGACTTTTAGAAAATATAAGAATTTGTGTGAATTGGCTTTAATATTTTCACCTTATGTATGCAAGATACACTAAAAAAAGTTACATAATGTTAAAAAAATTCTACCACGAGATTTTTTATAAATTGCCAGGTTTCTTCTGAGTCAGAAAAATAATTTCAATTGGAATTATGTCTGTGGGACTGTGAAAAGTACAACTCAGAAATGGAACGAACTGGACGAAGGAGTTTAGTACGTGTTTTTAAAAAATTATAGGTCTGCATCACAATTTGAATTAGGTTCGTCAACCGGAAGTTCCTCTCACCTGTGTACGTATGAACACAGTAACTCAACAACGAAACAATCTATACTGATGAAATTTGGTGTATGGTGTTATTACTTGAACTGTAGATTTCCATTAAAATTGTTACCAAATCCATCAAATTTCCGTTCATTTTCATCTCTGAATGGTCGCTATGCATCTGGATGATATAAAATCTATTCCATGATATGCTTTTTCTTCATCTTTTAAATACATGATGTTTTATTTTGCCTTTCTACAACGTTTTAGATTTTTATGCTATTTGATTTTCCGTGTATTCGATCAGATTTTTAATGGTTTTTTTATAGGTTTCAATTTTTGTACTTTGTTTTTGGCGCTGTATTTGATTTATTTTTATATTAAGTGTTGCAATTTTTTTCTTTTATCTCAAGTGTGTATTTACATTTTTAAACTTTTAAATTTCTGGTGTGTTTTTATTAGACTCGGTGCTTGCATGTTTTGACTTTTTGACCCTTGCCTTTTGGAATTGAACTTTAAACTTTTTTTAAAAAATACGACTTTTGGTGTCATGGTGTGTTTTAAAGTTTTTGTGATTATGTGTTTTCGTTTTTAATTATATATACGTTTGCATAAGTTTTATGATTTTATGTATTCTCTGTGTTCTACTTTTTGCGTTCTAAGGCATTTTTTTTATTATTCACTCGTTGTGACTTTTGTTCTTTGTGTGTTTGTTAGCACTCTGTAAATGGAGTTTTCTCTGTAGTGTGCTTTTCTTTAAATAAATAAATAAATGCACATTCGGATTTCATAATTTTTGCTTTGTAACTATAATGATTAGTCCTAATGAAAATGTAAATGAGTTTTCTGTAAGTAAAAATTCAAATTGTGATGTGTTAATAACAGAATAAAAAAAAATTCAAAATGGAGGAACTCGTCCCCGCACTTCATATTTTGTTATTTTGGTTGCCGCTACATTCGCGAGCTACTAATGCAATAGTTGTGTTAATTTTTGTTACTCTTTGGTTTTATATTGTGTTGCCAACGCCTTGATTTATTTAAAATTCTTTTTATATTTTTTCATATTTCGTGTTAATAACAGCTAATTGATGCGTATAAATTAAGAATTGTGGCAATTCTGCATTAAATAATCATTCTTAAATATAAATCAAATTTGTGGTATAAAATAACCCACGAATAGTTCTCCAGATATCTAAAACCACATTTATCTGTCAGAAAAATCTTTACTACGATTTGATCTTAACCCAATATCAGAGAGCGGCTTAAATTTTTCCAACCAGTCCATCCACCCAAATAACTGCTTCAACAAGAAACAGAACTTTAATTATCCACAGTCCATAACGGTCCGTTCCCAAGTTCCCCTATCACATCCTATCTCTGCCAACACTTTTCTGAATAATAGGCCGGCAAACTTTTGTGCCGTCTGGCTGGAAAAGTTAGCTCCATTTTATGCCAACTAATGCAACTTCAGAGTTCGCCAACAAACAATATGTGACAACTTCAAGAGAAGCCCATCAAAATGCCTCCGCCTAATAATCGTATGGGACCTCGGCTTCAAAAGGCGGATAATGGCTTCCATACTTCGATATGGAGTCTCCATGAAACGTCGCATCACTCAACGTCCCGTGCCTTCAAAAGGAACCCCCTCCCTCCCCCTCTCGAGCTCCCCCCTCATTCATTTGCATGATCGTGGGGTCCTTTTGAAGGGTATCCCACCCATTTGTTAAGGCCCGGTGAAGGTAAATGTCACTCAAGTGTCCAACGCGGACGATTCCTAGGTTTAGTATTTCCGTCTTAATACTGTATTATCCAGAACTGGGGATGACTTGGCGATTGAATGGGAAGAGTTTGGCGACAAGGAATAGGCTTGTTGCTTGTTAGGAGCTTCATGGTAGTGAGATAGAAATTAAATATGTGTGAAATAAGTTGATGAGATTAATGTTAAGAATATGCGATTTTAAAAATGAATAGTGATGGTTCCTTATTGATTTCAAGAGTAATTACTTACAAATTGACAATACAGATAGAAATTGGGGTTTCATTGTAGTGATGTGTTGAGATTTATGTTAAGAATTTGTGATGAAACAACTGTCCAGTGACTGTTGGTTATTTATTACCTGAGTAATTATTTATTCATAACAATACAGGAGAGTGGCGAATCTAGGATTCCGGTCTGGGGGGGGGTGAGGTCATAAAAACTTTGTATCGTCGTGAAGAGTGTCAAACTTCAAGGCTAAAGTAAACCAAAACTTTTTAAACTTTATAGATTTTACTCACATGACAATAAGAATCATAAAGAACAATACAATGTTTTCGATAATTTAATAAAAATTACTGTGAAAGAACTAGCCAAAAAATGTCTTCGACCGTGTCAATGCTACAAGTACAAGTGGAATGACTACAAAAGTAGCAAAATTTTCGAGCCTTTCAAGCTAGGAAGCAATGTTGAAACGTTTTTATTATTTTTTTAAAGAGAGAAATTAAGAAAAAGCATTTGTAATGATATTAAATTAAATCAAGAATTCTGGCTTGGCTCTGGGAGGGGGCTGTATCCCGATACCCCCCCCCCGGATTCGCCACTGATACAGGATTTCCAGTGGAAATTGGGGTTTCATTAAAGTGAGGTGGAAATTAAATTTGGTTAAATATGTTGGTGCGAATGATGATAAAAATTTATATCAGCAAAAATGAATAGTGACGGTTCCTATTTTATTTCAAAGGGATGCACGCAATAATGCAGGGTTAGTTTTTATGGAAATTATTCTGTATGCACAGATATCACGAAGTTAGACTAGACAAATGGGTAATGGAAATACATTTACATTTCACGGAAGGAAATAGGATGATCGGAAATATTATAGTTTTCAAATTAATATCCGGTCAGTATTAATATTTTATGTTCATGTGTTTGTCTACTAAACAATGAATACATACCTGAAAATTTATACAGTAAAATTCTTAGGTTTAGAATTTCCGACTTAATGCAATACTATCCAGTAACTGGGAGTGACTTGGCGATAGGATAGGAAGAGCATGGCGATAGGGAATAAGCTTGTCGCTTGTTAGAAAAATTCATTCTGGAGAGATAGAAATTAAATGTGCCTTAACCCTGTCATACCAAGCAAGGCGTTCCCGGGTGGTTAAAAAATTTCCTATAAATAGCGACGAAGGCCGGTTTGAGGCGTTTGGCTTCTTTTGAGGGGAGGTGAGGTTCTGAGATCGCTTCGGAGATAAGCGCGGTAGGAGGTGCAATTATCCTTGCCAATCACAGCCCGTTTCCGAGGGTATTGTGGAACGCACAGTCGCATTTGCGATAAGTAATTAAGCAGTGTTCTTTGCGCACAAGCGTTGGAAAGGTTGCAGTATCGTAAACTTTATCGATGTCTATATGATTTGGCTTGGCTTTGGCGCATTGAAAACCTTTGACATATGGCAATCAATCAATGTCAGTAGGAGAATGACACTTCGTGCCCCTGATAACACAACGATGCTTCCCTGGTAAAATGCCATGGACCTTTATAACTGTTATTTTCAAACATAAGACTAATACAGATATAATTTAAATTAAACAATAAATAATCCATATAAATTAATCGTTATGTTAAATAAATTGAAAATACATGAATAATGTAATTATCAATTTCCCTTGGGAAAGTGGTGACTATCTCATAGAAAAGAATCCCAAACATCAATCACTCGCTTAAGTATGCATTCCCTATTGCCCCTCCAGCTGTTCTCCAAGTTTTCCTGCCAAAAGCAATTAGGATCCAGTAAACCTATAATGTGTGCGCAAATTCCACTAGTTAATGATGTGCGGAAATGCGCCTGTGCGCATCGGACACAGAACCTTTCCGAGCGCCTTAAGGGAAGTAATGGTGAGGTAAATGGTCACCCATGTTGGGAGAGTCCAATTCATGTCGCATCCTCCCAGAAAAGGTCCGGTTTTAAAGAGGCCAGAAGAAAAATGTCGCCTCGGAATTAAAGAGTTAAACAAATTGCCGGTAGCAAAAGTGAATGTTGGTGGTTTGCTATTGATTTTAAGAGTAAGTGCATTCACTTAACAATGCAGGATCTCCTTTCGATGTTAGTGTTTCACTGAAATGAGGAAGTATGTCAAAAATGCTGTCAAGAATTTGTGATATCAAAAATGAATAGCCACGGTTTGTTATTGATTTCGTGAGTAAATACTTAAAGGAAGAGCGGGTCAATGCAAAACCTGTTCCGCCGCTCTTCCATAGGGACAAAGGAACTGTAATCATTCTTTCTCTGAACGTTTTCGTGATAAAAGAACTCGGAATAAATAACTAAACTATGTCTGGGAAAACAAATTGCTTACAGAAGCACTGCTTCACTTGCTTTGGCTGAATGCACGCCACTTGGAAACATATTAAGGTGGGTCAATGTTGACCACTCCACACCAAGCAAATTTGGTCGCTCCACTCCAAAACCAATCGGCAATACAAAAAACTAGTCGGAATTGGCGCGGTGAGGAGCAGAAGGTTAAGGAGACATACGACTCTTAAATCTCGGAAAAATGGTGGAAAACTGTCATATTCGATACATTATATCTCTGAAACAATGCAATTCACAAACTCACATTTGTTTCTGGAAAAATATCTGTCATTTCGCTTATAGTATACACATTTTCAAACCTTCATATTGGTTTGTATTTATTTGAGAGAGTAATAAATATGGGTATAATTTTTAGAGGAAAAATGAGACAGTCAATTTGCGCGCATGATTACGGATAAAATACACTCATGTCCATAAATTAAGGATAATTCAGAATCACACAGAAATTGAACTCTAAAATAAAAATTTCACCTGTAGAATTATCACACACATCTTGAAGAAGAATATACAAATTACAGGAAACCACCAGATGGCGCGGATAGTACGTCACAATGACGAGAGTGTAAGAGAGGGGTATATAAGGAATGGTGGTAAAGAAGTAAAATTGTTCACAAGCGCTTTAAAAGCCTTTCAGTGCAATAACCGCATAATTATGGCACAAAGGAAGCATTTGGTTAATTTTTTACGTGGTAGAATTATCGGACGACTGGAATGTGGACGTACCCAGCTGGAAGTATCCGAGGAACTTGGAATCGCCCAGAGTGTCATCTCCAGGCTTTGGCAACGATTCCATGATGATGGTAATGTGAGTAGATGTTACAGCACAGGTCGCCCCCGAGTTACAACGCCGAATGAGGACCGGTATTTGGCAGTTACTGCCAAAAGAAACATACGGAGCACAGCATCAGACCTGTCTCGTCAGCTCTCTTCAGCTACCGGTATGACAGTTTCAAGGCAGACCGTGTACAGACGCTTAGGGCACATTGGTCTATATGCTCGTAGGCCTGTCAGATGTGTTCCACTTACCGCAACTCACTGTCGCCTGCGATTAGCCTGGAGTAGAGAGCATGCATTGTGGACACCGCAACAGTGGTCTTGTGTGATGTTTTCCGACGAGTCCAGGTTTAGTTTGCAGTCTGATTCTCGCCGGATACTCATATGGAGAGCGCCAGGTACTCGGTACCGCCAAGAGAACACCATTGAACGACACCGTTACGGTGGTGCAGGATGGCTCGTTTGGGGAGGAATTATTCTTGGTTCCAGAACTGACCTGCATGTTCAGAGTGTAACGATGACAGGCCACATCTATCGAGATGTCATTCTGGAACAACATGTACGTTTGTTTCGGGGCGCCAAAATACACATTCGGCAAACATTTTACGTAAAAATATTCAATAGTTCTTGAGATATCGTGCGCGCAATAACAAAATAAGCAAATTTTGAGATATAGCGCTTTAAAGATATGGTCATATTGAATGTTTACGTTGAAGAGATGATACCTTTTACTCATAACTTTCATAATTATATGAATTTTTTAACGCGGATTGTTTTATATTGTTCAGAAAAGGCAGGGAAATAATATATATATTTTTCATAAAATCGACAATTTTCGAGGTTTAACAGTCGTATGTACCCTTCAGCTGGACAATCGCGAAGAGAATGTTCCAAGCCATTTGGAGCGTATCGCTACAAAACCCTTCGTCAGTGCAAAACTCTGATGACAATAGGCGAAGTCTGGGGGAAAATTTGGAAATCCAAATTCGTTCGTTTTAAAGATGGCGCGTTGAGTGGGGAAGGGGAGCGAGTCACAAAAGCGAAAACCACAAATTGTAGACCGTGGGAGAAGGGGAGTGCAGAAATCGGATCGGATCGTCCCATTTTGATGGCGGGAAGAGGAGTCCCAGCCAGCATTCATTAGGCTGGGATTGAAGTGACCGGTAGTACAAGTGACGGCTCGTCAGCTGCCGAGCAAGTGCAGCTGACTACAAGCAGTACTGCAAAAGTTGTATAGACCTAAGTTGTAGGAAATTCTGTGCTGATTATTTTAGTATACAGGGTGTCTACACTTATCATGGTCCAATAGCTAATTTCTAAACCGTTAGAGATAGACATATAGTTCCAATTGAAAAAATGCTTTAAATAAAGGGAAAAATCATATTTTATGTTTTGTGAGTCACTAAATATATTTCAGAAAAAATTATGAATTCTAACTTTGTATACGATCCAACGGTCCTAACAGTCATTTTTAGTAAAATATTCTTGACACTCTGACAATTTAAGCAAAAAAAGTTCCACTCTTCAGCAACTAAAACTGAGCAAGTTACAGAGTTTTGAATTTCATGATTTTTAACCAATCAGCGACCTCGTCGAGCAAGTGCTGCTCATTGATTGGTGGATCGTCTTCAAGCCGGCTATTGAAATGATGTAAAGTGGTCTAAGTCGGCGCTATTCAAAGCTCCATAACTCGGTCAGTTTTTTTCGCAGAAGAGTGGGATTTTTTGTTTAAAATGTTAGAATGTCAAAAATATTTTTCTAAATCTGATTGATAGGACTGGGGGATGTATAAAAAGTTAGATTTCGTAACTTTTTCAGGAATGTATATTTACACTCAAAAAACATATGTCATAAGCCTTCCCTTCATTTAAAGCAATTTTCCAATTGAAAATTAGCTATTCGACCACGATAAGTGCGGACACCCTGTATATAATGATATACTAAAAACTGATAGTTTCCCAGTTACAAGCAAAAACTGGGGAACAAAATTTCATTTTTTCCCCATAACTAAAATTAAGATAAAATTTTGGTGGCAAACCTGAGATTCGTAGTCAGCACCCCAAAATATATAAAGGAGCAAAAAATTACTCCGGACTCCTCCGGAATTTGATTTTAAACATTATGCAGCTTAAAAGCGGACATCAAACACCAAAAAACACTCTGACATCGCTGTTAACACCGTTGGGTAATCTAGCAGTGGTTAAAATAGTAGCACACTTACTCTAGATTAGTGAATTTTACGTCCATTGAACGAAATAATCCAGATATATCGGACAGATATCATCTTCTAACTCCATAAAATCTCATTCTTTGAACAATTAATTACTACTTACTCGACGAAATTTAATCTAACTACATAAATAATAAATTTCATCATGCGATCTTTCGAGGTTATAAAATTCGAGTACTAGAAAATCCGTGAGGATAATTTATAACGTAGAATAAATTAATTTTCTGCGTAGTTTTACATTAACAACAATCTCTTTTTTTAAACTGAAATCACGTTTAATTTGATTGGAGAGATGTTGATGCTGCCAAGAGTTTAATCATTAATTGCTGCAATGAAAGAAGTCGTGACAACGACGCTCATTGCAGCAACCGATTTGGGCAGCTCGAGAGAAGCATTTGATAGCATCTCAACACGGCGAGTTTGAAAACGAAAAAATTTTAAAGCCCGGTTCAAAAACTTCCAGAACTTTTCCAAGTTTCATGCTTAATAGATTAGAAAATTATTTTGCCAAGATTCGATCAAACAATTCCAAACATTAATGACTGGACTACTGAGAGAAAGCGAAAAAAAGTCAAATGAGGAAGGCAAAGTCGGAAGTCGGGCCAAATGAGAGCTGCGGAAAACGCAGCTCAAAGGCATCTTATTTCAAACAGAGAAAGGGTTTCTTTTTTTTCCTACTGAGCGCTCTGCGTTTCTCAGTGAGCGAATTTTGATCCTTACGAGGGGCAAAACTCTATGGAACTCTGGTCTCTCTCTCTCTCTCTCTCTTAATTCTTGATAGATTTTCCGACTTTCTTTTACGTTTTTAATTACTTTTTAGTCATTTTCGTTGATCATTGAACTCTCAGAGATGAAAAGTAAGCCAATTGGAATAAAAACGAAAATACAAACTTTTAAAACAATTTCAGGGGGACTGCAGCTTTGCAGCCCTAATAGACGAGCCGCCACTGGGTAGTACGGTTTGGAATCTATTTGAATCACCCACCTAAATGGATGGGCTGAAAATTGAAACGGCTCCAAATGGCTTGGAGCATGCTTTTCGTGAATGCCCAATTTTGATATTCAACATGTCCCAATAATCATCATTCTATTTGCCCTGCCGGACCACAAGCACGGAGGGAATAAGTACAGTGTGGTGGTGGGGAGACTTGGGGTGCGGGGTGCATTGAGAAAAGCGGGGAAGGTGGGAGTAACTGGTAATGAATAAATTTGGTTGGTGTGATGTGGGAGTGTGTGACCTGCATAAATGGACGGGATAAAAAGTGAAATGACGTGGAGAGCCATCTGGCTATTTTCGCAGCGTGGAGCGGTCTTGAATGATCGGCTTAAAATACATGCGCAGTTAGATTGTCATGTGACTGTGACGAATGTGAATTGATTCCATTAACATTTTAGGTGAAATTGTATTTATACGCATATAAATTAAAGTACGTACTAAAATCTTATAATATATTTCAGTTTAGAGCAGCAATAATTTACAATCAATTAAAGGAAGCAATAATTTAAAAACAAGCAATCAACACTTAAAATATAATAAGACAGCATTTTGAACAAACTGAAAATAATTACGAAATTTCCTTATAAGATTTCTTAAATATTGATTATTATTATTCTTATTGGCTGTTAATAATTAATTTTTGAGGAATACATTATTTTAAAAACATTAACACAGCCCCATTTAAATTATTAAAAGCTAATTAAGTTTTTAAAGTTTGCAGTTTAGAATTTCGGTTTATAGATTACAAAACATTGTTATCTTTTCAATCGTTAATATTTTTTGCATTTAATCTCAGTCCTTAAAAGTAATTACCTCTCTAAACTTATTTATTATCATTGACTATAATTAAACGAAGTTGAAAGAAGTTATTTTTGTTTTGAAAATAATTATTTGCTCAATGAATCGCTTTTAATGGTCAGAAATTATTGCAAAAGAAAATACACATTATTTTTTATCTAGGAAAATTTTAATTATCTTTATTTTCCATATACTTAATTTCCAGCATTATTTCAGAAAATCCTTCATATTTGTGTCCACTGGAAAAATCGAAATTCTTTTTTATGTTTCAAATCATAAAATATCGAATTTCAAAAAGTGTTATTCTATTTTTAAAATATATTGCTTGAAAATTAAATCTAAATTCTACAAACTCGAATTAAAGTTTATCTTGAATTATTTATTGTCAAGCATGAATCATAATGATTAAGCAAATTAAATTTTCACTATGTGAATCTGTTATGATTTTATTTTCAATCTGTAATCGCGCATCGCATCAATTACTCATTCACTTCCTGTTTCACTATTTAGTGTATGATGTCATGTTCTATTTTTAGAAGCGCGCTCTTCTCTTATTGGTTAATATTTACCTTCAATGTACATATACCTCTGCTTTTGTAAATAATAAATTATTCTTTCTCTTGCTTCGGTCCACGGCTGGTGAATTTACTTTAACAGAATCAATATGATTTATTTCTCTAAATGCCATGTTTTCACCCTATTTGGAATTGATAATCTCTATATATAAAACGGTAAGATACGTGGCGCACAAAAGGAGGTAAATTTCTCTTTTGCCGATGGCAACGATCGGTTTGTTTTCAAAATAAAACTGGTAGCCTCCGCTATGTTAGGCATAACTTCATAAGAATAGCCTGCTGCTATATTCGTTTTGGAAAAAAGTGAATTTAAGACGTAGAATTAACAATATTTCTTACAATATAATGAAACATTGGATGAGATGATTCAAAAGAGGTCAATTAGAAATAAAGCAGATGGGCTTAGGCAAGAGAACGTTCAGGCAGGCTCGTCCATTAGGGCTGCAGAGTTGCAGCACCCCCTGAAATTATTTTTTAAACTTGTATCTTTCGTTTTGAATCTTATTTGCTTACTTTTCCACTCTCAGAGTTCAATGACTTACGAAAATTTAAAAAAAAGTGATAAAAAATTGAAAAAAAAGGCATAAAATGAATCCAAACGAAGAGAG
>BGPR01049282.1:0-11346 GCA_013235015.1 Araneus ventricosus
CCGGATGGATTCCGTTAAGGACTTCGTGGCTGAAAAATACGTTGCGGCTTAAAAACTTGCGAAGAATAATTAAGTGCTTTGAATCTGTGCTCCAATCACTCCATCGATGCTTACTCTATGCGGGCGCGATTTTAAGCTATCACTTTCCTAAAATACAGGGTTTTTCTGTTTGGCGTACATTTTTCGACGAACTACTCTGAGGACCTCATTACTTCAATTTTCGTAAGGGCTGTATACTTGCGAGAAATACTTGAGATTTCTGAATCTGTACGCCAGTCTCTCCATCGAAGAACATGTTACTGTGCGTGGGTGCGATTTTTAAGCCACCATTGTAAAAACTGCTGTAAAGAAACACTCGTCAGCGATGTCGCCAGTAGGCAATTTATGTTTCCTTTATGCCTCAAAAGGTCATTTGCGCCCATATATTCCTATATATCAAGTATTTATTTAAGTGTAATTTTTCGCCCTTAAAGTTTTGCACATGAATTTTGAATCACTCTCCCTCCCCCTTTAATAGTTTTCCAAAAACGCTATCATAGTTCTTCTGTTTGTTTCCTTTTTGCAGGAAATTGTGGTGATGATCAAAATCTAGAAAGAAAGAAAAGGAAAAGAAACAATAGTGAAGGAGAGGTGACATCATGCTTCAGCCATTGTGAGAAGTGGAGGGTAAGGAAAGGAAAAAGGCGAGTGTCATATTTCACAAACAACAAAATAAGAGGGATAAAGATTGTTTGGAAAATGGTCACTCATCCTTCAGAAGGTTACTTTTACTCGATTTTTTAATTCGTTAACGGCCTTCAACTTTTAATAATTTGGAATTTATAACTAACAGGTTTTAATCATTAAAATAAAAGTTTTTTAAGTCTCTCTTAACTTAAATAAAAATTCTGTTAACGTTAAGAATAAAAGTTAATTATATTTCATCTTTGGTGTCAAAGAGAGAAGAGGATGTTAGAGAAAAAATATAATTAATCTAGGCAAAATTTTAAATGATTTTTTTAGAATACCAAATTTTATTAAAATTTACTTTTCAATCTATCGTAAAAATAGTTCTTCAAGTGAATATTTCTTTACTTTATGGCTCTACGTAATTTTCTAGTAAGCTCTAGAGATGTATTTACAGATTATGATGATCATTATCATTCAACTAATTCAGTGTTTCTTATTTTTCATTTTTGTAGCAATATAAAGCAATGGAAGATATGCTTTCAACAAAGCTTTTGTTTTAAAATCAAAAGTGTATTTTAAAATAAATTTTTAAGCATGGTTTCTTTTTATTTTTTTAATTCTTGATATTCTTAATTGTTTCTAAAAGTATTTTTGTGTATACTGTGTTAAGTATGTGTGCTAGTATAAAAGTATACTGTGTCTTGTCGGATTCATAGACACTTTGGAATACTAAGAACAGAGGCTGTTCCGAAACAGTAGTCAATGGCGTTCTAATTTTAGAGCAACGCTACCTAGAAATCCCATAGAGATGTAGGCAAGTTGTTTAACTCATTAGTTAACGGAAGAAACAAAAGTTTGGTCCTTCAGATTTATTTCACGCGCAAGGTTACAAAAATTATTCTTTATCACTGTTAGTATTATTATATTCCTGCTCAGAATGGCCTGCTCAGAAGAATTTATGAAGATCTGTTTGCCAAATGCCAAGACAGGATGCTTCTGTGTATAGAAGGTTGAACCTTTTCTCAAAATGCTGGCTTGGACTTTTGACTCAGATTAACTCTTTTAGTTATTTGGTAAGTATACATAGATTCTTCTGTGCAGTCCTTTACTTTAAGAAGGAACCGAAATGTATTGTTACAAACAGCGTTAAAGAATAATCCTTGAAAACTTACTCATTAGGTGAATCTGGATGGTAAAATTTCTGTAACCCTTCCATGCTTCTCTTTTTTACATTTCTTTGCCTAAACAACCTAGCAGACCCTTTATTATTATCTATTGAATTGAACTATATTTCTACTTCGTTATCGTGTCGCTACATAGTGTTGCTCGGAAATACAAGCACCGCGGACTGTTGTTTCGGAATATTCTGAGCATGTAATTAGGAATTATTTTCAAAACAAATCACCTAAAATTTTGATTTGGCTACTGTAATTTGGCGTTAAAAAGTGATTTGTTGCATTGTCTTTTAACTTACAGTTACAATAAACATATGGATGCTTAAAAATATCATTTGCGAGGCTCAGGGCCAGACACTAAAAGTGGCAGGCGTACATTTGAAAAAACAATATTTTTCTCATGGGCAACTATGTGTGGCCTGTTCACGTGTGTACAGCCAACACAACCTCTACATCCGTGCAAATAACGTGGTATACAAAAGTATATTAGCATAGATAAACAATTTACATAACTATATCAGCATACATGTACAGTACACTCCTGTCAGCCATCCAATTAATTATTATCAACCGTCAGAACTTTTACTTTCCCCTTTCAAAATGTAACAAAATATTAACATTCGTGAATTAAAAAAAAGAATAATTCAAATTCTTCGCGCACGAAGTCGCGGGTAACAGCTAGTAATATAATAAATGCGAAAGTGTGTCTGTCTGTTTATTAAGCTTTCATGACCAAACTACAAAACCGATTTGGATGAAAATTGGCAGAGTTGTAGCTTTAAACCCAAGAACGGACATAGGCTAGGTGGAATCACGTTAAATTAATTATTTTTGACTACAGATTAAAAATAATTAACAAAGAAAGCCCATTGACTCCGCGATTCGCGATGAAGGTTATTTTATTTTTCTATCAACTGTCACGTGTTCCTTCAGGAATGCGAAAACATGTGGAATAAATTATTTTTAAAATCAACTATCACGTAATCTTTTTTTCCGCTGTAGCATCGGAACAAATTGTCCGATAAAAATTATTTTTATACCATCTTAAAATTAAAAATTTTACCTTTTCAATGATACCAATTTATTTTTTAAAGTTTAATAGCTTTAATTACGTATAGACGATTTGGAAATAACGCAAATTTATAGCTACTCCGTTGCTACGCAACGGTTAGACTTTGAACTAATTTACCTTTTATTTCTGAAAATTTTGCTTATTTTTATAAATATCTATAAATTAAGACAGAAATTACATGTATTTGTCTGTCTGTCGGTCGGTCGGACAAGAACTCCTCCTAAACGGTGAATGGTAGCGACATGAAATTTACACACGACATTCTAGAGCATATTTCTAGGTCAAAGGTGCTATTTTCAACTTTCAGAGTTAATTAGTTCTTAAGATATTTAATTAAATAACGAAAAATCTGCTTTTAAGCCTAATGCTTAGACGTTTTTTGCCAATAACTTCTGAACTATTTATTAGACAACAATTATTCTTATGCCATTCTAAAGACCAGAAAATTATCTTTAAAATGCTATTAATTCCATTGCAATGAAATGTTTTCTCTGATTGATATTAAGGTTTAAAAATATATTTTTAACGTAATATCTAACAAAACCTTTTATTCTTATGGAAATAAATTTTAGCCAAATTACTGTTTCGCGCGCGGGCTTTTGCCAGTGTTAAAGTTAATATAAGAAAATATTGCTTTCTTTGACCATTAACAACAAAGGAGACTTTACACTTCCGGTTTCCTGTTGTCGTAGCATTTGCGGCTTTTAATACGGTTACACAGTGATCCAATGACGTTAGTGAATTATTCTCTCGATGTTTTGTTTAACTTTCACAGTGACGTATTACAGAATATCCATCTGTAGATACGGTAATGGGCATTAACAAGGAACATCATATACTGTAGAGCTCTTCAACATCTTAGAATTGTCAGGTCACCTTCCGACAAGCCGAGAGTGAATGCCGGTGTGGCAGTAATACGTAACCTCGATATACCGAGACTGCGCAATGGCACACGGTCACAAATTACACACCTAGGTCCAAACGTCATGAAAGCTACTGTTATGACTGATATAGGGAGAAGAGAGAGTATTTTAATTCCACACCTTCCGATAATACCGAAGGATTTATCATCTCAGTTCAGAAGGCAACAAATCCCTTTAAAAATATCATTTGCCAGGCTCAGGGCCAGACACTGAAAGTGGCAAGCGTACATTTGGAAAAACCATATTTTTCGCATGGGTAACTATATATGGCGTGTTCACGTGTGTCCAGCCCACACAACCTCTACATCCGTGCAAATAACGTGGTATACTAAAGTATATTAGAATAGATAAACAATTTACATAACTATATCAGCATACATGTACAGTACACTCCTGTCAGCCGTCCAATTAAGTATTATCACCGTCAGAACTTTTCCTTTCCCCTTTGAAAATGCAACAAAACATTTACATTCGTGAATTAAAAAAAAAGAATAATTCAAATTCTTCGCGCACGAAGTCGCGGGTAACAGCTAGTAATATAATAAATGCGAAAGTGTGTCTGTCTGTTTATTAAGCTTTCATGACCAAACTACAAAACCGATTTGGATGAAAATTGGCAGAGTTGTAGCTTTAAACCCAAGAACGGACATAGGCTAGTATAAGTATATATTATAGAGGACAGGTTTTTTCCTGTTTTGCTTTGATAAAGCATGTTAATTAATTGCGTGTATGTATAATATGCATTATTTGACATTATTTATTTAATTTTAGAGGGGAGAGATGTGTGGCGTTGTAGTTGGGTTTCAGTTTCTTTCTTTGATACCACGGTGGACCTTCCAAACACATTAAAACTTACGACAGAAGGAGTCAAACTCCTCTCGCTGGAGTAGAAGTTTGCAGAGAGGGTTGAATTATCAGGTTTTATACTCGTCATACTACCACTATCGAAATGCGCGAGGTTTGATCCTAAATCTTCATGTAGGTCCAAGTAACTTAAAAGAAGACCAAGCGAGACGATACTTATTATTATAAAATGATGCAATTGAAAGTTAACTATTTCGATTGTTTTGGACTTAAGTGGATCCAGATTCAGTTTTCGCAAAACTGAAAAAACTCACGATAAATCATTTCATAAAATGATAAATTTTATTATTTGAAATGCATACATATTTTTAAAAAAAATTGAACAAAAATTTATAAGAAAACACATGAATAAATAGCTTTTACTGGAATTTCACTTTTAATAACTTTCTTTTTAGTGATACGTAGATTTGAAAGGAATTAAAGTAAGATATTATAAACGGTTTTTTTAGTCAAGATAATTTACATTCCTAGAAAAAAGGTTTGCATTTGAATAAAGATTCTGATTTCAGCTAGTAATGGAATTCTAAGAAACTCTATTCTCCTCTCTTATTAAAAATTAGCTTGACTTTTAATGGTTTTACTAAAGCAAGAAGAAATTATGATAAAATAAAAAAGCTATCTTAAGTTTTTCATTTAATCGTAGATATTCTTTTAGTGTTTAGTAATTAAAATATTCCAAGAAAAGAAACTGAATAAATAACTTGTTAATAAAAAAGAAAAACATGACTTCATTAATTACATTTAGTTCGTGTTTAATCTTTTATTGCAAACAAAAATTAAGAATAATTAATATTTTCTCTGTTTAATAAATGAATTAAATTATTCTTTAACAGAATGAGTGAAATTAGCATTCAGAATAAAAAGCGCTATCGCTGCCGATCCGATAATTGTTTGGTAAAATAAATCAAATTATGGTGGGGTTTATTCGCAGAATGATGTTTTATATATTTGTAGTTTTCAAGAACATAATTGCATTATAGTGAGTTTAAAATATTTCTTTTTTTACTATTTCTATAGCAAGAGATAAATTGTTTCATGGTTAAACACTTGATATGCAATTAATTTTTTTTAATGAGTATTAGATAGGAATAACATATTTTATCTGTAGAATTTTGATTTTTGATTACAGAGAGGGCGATCCAGTTAAACTTACTTCTGCTATACATCTGATGAGTTTCTGAAAGAAAAATTCAGACACTAGAAGTTAATTAAAACACTGTTTACGGGAAGGTTTCTTAATGCTTCAGTTTTTTTAAGTATATTAGCTAGCATTGCCTTCGGGAGGATTCAATTATATATTGGTAACTAGAATACGTGCAAGAAAAGAACTATGTTATGGTTTTACTCATTAAAATGATAAAGTGTTGATATGACTGATTCTGCAATCAGGATGCATAATGGAGAACTACATTTTTAAAATCTAGCTTTGCAGTTTGAATTTTCTATATGCCGAAATAAGAGCTTTCATCATCTAACAATCAAGAGGTCTGATGTTTTCCCCTACGGACGGTTTGAACTTCGCAACAGAAAGTGCACAGGTACAAATCCTAATAACACCAAAAATTCCTGCGTGCGTGGGCCTATTTCACTTTCATCTGAATAATTTTTTTGTCTATCACAAAACACCAGAACAATGTTTCTATCTTTTGGCTGTCCTCTTAAACAGCATTATTCGAAAAACTGGTGTGTGCTTTACCAACAAATCGCTCGTTGTGATCGGGCTGGTTGCTGAATGTTTACTTCCAAGCGATTGTGCGCTAGTTTCTCCTGAAATTACTCCAGAAAAAGAAACTTACATCCATAAATTGAAGGTAAGCCAGACCTTTAGCTCAGGTGCTACCCTAGGTGCCCACAGAAGATGTCACACTTCTCTTTGACTTTGCTAGATATTCTAGGCAAACTGGATTAGACTACTACCTCAGAACAAAGTACATACGTAGGATTTATTATCTGGATACATGCAAGGTTTGGACTTGGCGGCATTAACTTGGCCTTAGCTTCGTCATCGAAGAGTCGTGAGTGCAAGACTCGTGTTTGTGAGCCCGACGCACGTCAGAAATGCCGACATGGATGATTAGTTCTCACTTTGGCGTGGTGTGAAGGTTTGGAATATGGAGTGTTAGTTGTTTTGTAGTCCTCGGCTTTTAAACTATGTTCAAAGGTGAGACGTCTACATCCAGTAGTCATTCATTAACTTCAAAATGGGCCATAAATTTAACAAATCAAAAATTGCATTAACCTGCCTTCATGTTTTATTCCTTCATTTGTTTCATTTTTACTTCAAAATTTATTTTGTATCGACACCAATACTATGGCAAAAAGGGCTGTTTCAGTCTAATCCATTGAATTCAATCTGTTTGGTAAAATATCTATTTGGAACATTTACAGTTAGCACATGTACAGATATGACATATTTTGTGTTTCATTTCATAGTATAGAGAATAAAACCGGGCATACATTTGGAAAAAAGTTCTTTTCCCTCTTGACGGATACGATCCGAAATCTATAATTTTCATGTGAGACAACATAATGAATGTGATCTAGCTGATTGAGTTTATGAGATATTGTGTTCACATAAACGCAGATTAACAAAGATAAAAAAGTCTTTCCTTCTACGGATTCTTTCAAAATTTTAATATTGCCTATTTAATTTTTAGTTATCGGTTTCACATTCTCTCGGACAGTCAGACGGATAGAATTTCAAAAATGGATTTTTCGGATACAGGGAAGTCTAAAAGGAGTGATTTATCAAAATCTCGAGGTCGAATTATTTTGCGATTAAAATTGTTTGTCTATGTATTCTTTTTATACAAGAAAGTAAAAATTAAATAAATTAATTAAAATGTAAAGATTAATGGATTTTAACATACATTGGCTTTGAGAAAAACTATTATTATAACAGGAACATTTTCAATGAACACTAATATTATAAAAATGCTATCTGTTATCTCCTATATAAGCACTCCTACATGAACACTTTTATTCGATATATAAAATTTTAAAAAAATAAAGAGCTTAGATAGTCTAGACAAAGTACTTAATAATTTCTCTTTTTCTCTACTGTTGTGAACAGGAAGATTCTCTTTTTTCCTCTATTCTGAAGAGGTTGTTTTTCGACTGCAGGGCAAAAGATGAATAAAAATTAGAGTAATTACAACAGTTATTTACAATGTAAAAAAACCTCTTTATTCACTCTTACGTACAAAGTGTCGAATTAAAATCTTCTTACTTTGAAATATATTCTTCTATCAAAAATAGGAGATTAATATGTCTATAAAATTAATCGAATAAATAATAAGTAATACAGGCCTATTTAGACCATCTCATTAAATACATCATGAAATGTGATTTAAAAAAGAAAAGATTAATTGACATTTAATGTTCCTATAGATAATTCTGGGGATCATTTCAAAAAATTCTTAAAGTTTAGAAATAATCGTTTAATTTTTGCTCATAATGTTCTGTTCCGTTGGTACTATACGAGACTTATTAGGGAAATACCTCGTAATTCGAAACAATAATTAAATTATGTGTACTAATGTGTTGGGACAATCCAATCTCTAAATTCCTACACCTCACTATTATGAGAGCCATTGAGTTTTGGTTGATATTTACCAGTCTCGTCTAAGTTTACAGATTTTCTATGGTAACAAGGCTCAGACTTGCGGATAACCATCAGGTGTTTACTCTACAAGAAGGTAGCTAGGGCAATTTAACTTTTTTCATTCAATAACGCAGGCATATTAATTCCTTTTATGATCATGGTATTATAAAAATAGTCATTTCAAAGAGAAAAATATTTAAAATATTTTTTATTATCCTTCAACTTCGAAAGAAAGAGAGTTGGTACTCTTATTTTCAATGAACGGAAAGAGATGAGGCAGTACTGCAAATATTTTTTTAAAAAACTTTTTAATTATTTTGTTTACTTTGTGGGTAAATGTTTTTCAAATCTGTAAACTTTGTGGGGGAATTCCTTTGCAGTTAACTTTCTTGCAGAATGTATAATCACTTCATATAAAGTCTTTCACTCCAGATTAAACTGGGCTTCATAATCATAAAATATCAAGTTCGTGTTCAAGTGTTTTCCATCAAGGAAGCACACAAGACATGCAAAACCAGACATTTCATGAATCTTCAAAATGTTCCTAGGCTTACAATTCCCTGCCGTGACATGCCAGCATGAAAGACACTGGCACTATCTGACTACGACGTAAAATTACGAGGGGACTCTCTGTTTTGATAGTTTTATGTAGTCATCAATTCTTCAAATCAAATGAAGTCTAAAGAATCCTGTTATACTTTTTTGCAATTCATATATTGTGTAAAGCCTTTTTCAACTATGAGTTCCGTTATATGTACATTTTTTTGTTTTATTGTCGTACATCATATGCAGTTTCAATACCTCTTTTATTTTGCATTCCACATATTGTGTAATTTTATAAAGATTTATTTTAATGATTTATATGTAATATTATGCGGTAATTTTCCTTCCTTATTTCTGTATTGCATTTACAACCCAATTTATTTTTTGGATTTGTTGCATCACAAGCTAATTTACAATTTCGCTTTTTATTCTTGTAGCTCTATATAATGCACTTTTTCCTTTTGAATTTGTACTCTTCTCTTAAAGCCAAATGTTTTATTTTTATTCTTGTAATTTTTAATTCTTTATCTCTATAAATTAAAAATACCTTCCAGTTTCTCTCTGTGCGTTTTTATATTCCATATAATAATTACTAATTCTAATATAATAAAGTTCCTCAATATATATGCCAAAGCTGATATTCGCCATAAGAGAGATCTAGAAAAGTAGATGTGTTGTTGCATTATGATGATAATTAGACATCTATGGAATTCACCTTCAAGAAAGATAAATTAAATGGAAATTACAAGTAAAAGAAATGATAATGGACTTTTTATTATTGGAAGAATGACTATTTCATCGAAACGAAAGTGTAATTATATTTCTTTAATTGTCATGGAAATTTAAATAATGGCTGGATACATCAGGCTCAGATAGAATTGCCAAACACCCACTTCTGTAACGATGCCTGATAACACTGATATTATAAGAAGATATAGGGGAACAGCGTTGAGATTCCAGTTTTTAAAATTTTGCAGGAAACGAATAACAAACTTTTCAGTCTCCTGCACAAGTAACTAACAATACTAAACAATATTAATCATTATTTTTATTTGAGTTACGTTTAAGGCAATACAGCAAATAATGATGTGTCAAAAATTTATTTAAAAAGTAGCTGTGGCCTACCTTTATTTCTATTAATGAAAAAAGGAGAATGTTTGTGCGTCTGTGTGTGTCTGCGCTCTTCAGAGCAAATCGCTGGGCATAAAGCTACGAAATTTGTCCCAAACATTCTTTGGAGAGGGGAAATGTGTTTTCCGGGGATATTTTGCTGAAATTGCGATTTAATTAATTAGAAATTAAGAGAATTTGGCGTTTTCCTTTGATAACTTCGGAAAGTATTACACCAGAAAATTTTTTTTTTCTAAAAATTAAAAAAAAATTCCTTATGGTACCAATTTAGTTGCCAAATTTTAACACCGTTTTCCCCAGTTGTCTAATATTTGAAATGTATAATTAAGATTGAACTTTAATATTCTACTCGTTTTCTAATAGATATTATACAAGTACATCAGTATACATGAGCTAACAGATGGTGCTAAAACCTCAATGCCAGAAAAAAATGGAATCTCATCTTTTTTTCCCCTGGATTTTTCCTCTTCATATGTTATTGACGAATAGAATTAAACTTTATATACTAGATGTTGACTATCCATACATGATTATTTTGCGCACAATCTATTTAAATAAAACTGAAACGAAAGGTATTTGTACTCTTTATAATTCCAAATTATTGAATAGATCTTCAAATTTTCTCGGAAAAACTATGAAACATAAGGAAGATTTTAGTGAGATTTAGTGACAATTAATTAAATTGTTAGTTTTTTATTAATTAAAAACTGTGTTTCCGCTGCAAATGCGCATTTCAAACTGTTCTCCTGACGCACCAGAAGGCTAAAAAATAATGAAATAAAAGAGAAGCGCATAAATAGTCTGCAAACAATAAAAATCCAAATTATAAAATAGGTTTGCTTTACGTTTTGTTGCAAATACTGAAGTCTTCTACATAGTTTAGTTATATTAACGTCCAGTTTTGAAACAACACGAGGGCTATTTTGGGACTGACCTCGTCATTTTGAACCGCGGTCAGATGACGAGAAAAAAACCTGAGATTGCGCCCCCCCCTCTCCAAACTTCTGCACCACACCAACGGAGAGACGTTTGGCCGACAACGTATAAATTAACGTGCAGCATGCCCACATGCACGCCGGATCTTCAGGGGAGGCGGATTTCGAGCCCTCCGGCCCCGAAGCCGAGACCTTACCACCAGGCCACTAGGGCCCCATATTCAATATAAATCAAAGTGAAACGCAAAAAAGTAATTTGTGTGTCCCATGGTAAACTCGTATTTGTGTCGAACAATATGTCGAAATGTCTCCCAATGATTTTCTGTATCGATCGGTAAGGCGTCTAACACGGAGTTATCCGAGATTCGACCCTCTAATGGATACTTATCATTTTCTAACTAGAGATAGTTTTATTTTTATATATCCAATG
>BGPR01049283.1:0-11346 GCA_013235015.1 Araneus ventricosus
GAGATAAGCAAAGAGAAAAAGATCTATAAAAGGAAAATATTGCAATCCTCAAAAATTTTCCTGTCTCGAGATTTTCTCGAGACACTTTTTTTTCATCAAATATAAACCTAAGAGAAGTAAAGAAGTAAAAAAAAGTTGTTCCATAATAAATGACTCTAATTGTATTATCATGACTAAGTTGCAAATGAAATTTTGATGTGCTGGGCCGTCTAACAACATGACCGCTCTGCTAGAATTATTTCGGGGGGCTCCATCAGAACGGTATTGATAAATTTGGAGCACCTGGGGTCCCTTAAAATAAAGCCTATCTAATAAATCTATGACAGAGGAAAGAAAGTCACTTGTTTCGTTAAAGCTTGCAATTTGGAAACTCGGAGCATTTTTTCATATTTAAAATTATAATTAATTGATTCAGAATAAAATAAAATCAGTTTTGAAAATTTGTAGGTACCTTTAGATCAATTTGGTACCCCAGGGCGACAGCATGCTAAACACTTTGGATAAGATGGCCCTTGGTGGGGAGAGTTAACAGGAGTGCGACATAATATATCAAAGGTTTTTCTCGTAAGTTTCAAGTCTGAACTTCGACTTCTAGACATAGAAAAGCATTAACTTTTTTTCTTTTAAACCATTGCTGCGGATTTAGAAGTACATAGCCAGAAGCACTGTCCTGCAGAAATATCCAGTTAGCACCATCTAATAAGAGTCCAAAGGGTTTCAGATTATTATAAAGCATAGTCTATAGGTATCGAAAATCGCAGTAATTCACACAATCTATTATGACTAAATGTTCCCTAAACCATAAATGATCCTCCTTCCATTTGTGGACTGAAGCATTCTTTCTGTTCCTTCATCAAGTCATGCTAATAGTGTTTGCAGCCATCGGAACAATCAAGGTTATATTTCTTTTTACCAGAAAATATAATTTGTTAAGCTTATTACGCCATAACAATACATTTTTAGTCCATTTCAGATTTTCTTTTCGTTAATACGTTACCTTTTAATAATTTACGTTTTAATAACTTTGGTATTTTTGTCCTTTACGTTAATTTTGTATTAATATTCGATTTAAGACTCTTCCAAACTGTGACATGCAAAGTTTTTGCTAACACAAACATGAAATAATTTGTGAAAATTAATGTTTTTAAATTTTTGAATAGCAACACGTGTATGTTTTAACAGTAATCGAAGCATATGCCTATTTGATAAGAAAAAATTGAGCATATTGGTACGAGTAGTTTTGAGGTTACATTAAATTTTCTATTATATCACTGGTAGACGATGCATTTAAGGGATCCTCTTATATTTCGAAAACGTTTTCATTACTTATGGCATCCTCCCAGGTTTTTAAGGACATTTGTATCTATCCCACAATGTATATTTTATTAGGCAAATATTGAAGTATTTAAAATAAAAAGATACCTATCCGACTTTACTAAAATTCACAAATCTTATTTTTAGGCTAATTCCTTAATTTGGTAAAATTTCCAAGTCTCTTATTATGCTTTAAACAAATATAATTTGCGTAGATTATAAAAAGTATCCTCCATAGAAAGCAATGGGCAGGAATTAAAAAAATTAGTACAAATCAAGAAATATCCTATCGATTGTTATGAAATCGCAAGGGATACATATGAAGTCCATTTCCTTTAAATAAATTTCACGGTTCTTCTGTTTTTAGTTTTGACACTTTGATTTTTTGTCTCGCTAGAAAGCGAAGCTGGATAATTTTTTGTTATAAACATAAATATTAGGTTTGTGATATAAGTATGTAATATAATACGAATTGGTAAATGAAATTAATTATGGAAGAAAAAAATATTTAAAAAAATGGTCTTGAATGTATTCGAAACTTCAAATTAATTAATATAATCCCAAACCCATTTTATTTTGTTCTATTGAAGTTAGATGAAAAAAATTCTAGATTTAAATTAATTCCAATTTTTAAACGTAAAATAAAACTACGTACTCATAATTATTCAACTCCCTTAAAATCTGTTCACCATCTCTTATTGGGGTTGTTATATAAAATAAAATAAAGAAGTTTAGAGATTTTCGTAAAGGCTCCACAAAAATTATATTCAGTTTATTCAGTTTTCATAATATTATTTATTCGGAATTGTGATGGTTTCTTCAAATTAGCATGATCAGGAAAAAAATTAATATCACGCTTTACAGCCATTAGTTATTCCATTACTTTGCATTGGCTTACTGTGAAAGCTCGCAGGTGTTTTTTCTTATTATTTAAGCGATATTTTAAAGATAATTTTCTGACATTCTGCCCACGTATGTTTTTGCTGTCGTCTCTAATTTTTTATCTATGGAAACTGGCATAGTGCAACCGGAGTGAGATGTTGAGGTCGATTTGATGCTATACTAGTGAGGTTGACTAACTAACTCTCAACTGGTTTTTTTCCTCAACTATCTAATTAGATGACGTCTTCTATTTTGGGAATGCGTTTTCATTTTATTTCAATTGAGAACCTAAAGAAGAGTTGAAATGTTTATTTTCCCAAGTGATTTTTGTATCAAATTATAACGTTTGTGAATTAATTTGTTTTAGTTTAAGAAGGGGAAATTAGCAGAGTGCATTTAGCAGAGTTCGAGAAACTGGTTTAATCATTGTTTATTTTGAACACATACCAGGTAAGACAAAGACACAGACATAGAGAACGTTTAACAAGCACAGTTCAAACTACATCACTAACTGCCTTATACCGGCTATCCATGAAAGGAATCATGGGATGCAAGTGAAGTCACGCAGTGACGTATTGTGTCATGACATCATCACAATAGCTTGTGATTGGTTCGAAGATTGAATGAGACTGAAGGAAAGTTAACTGCGTATAATTTCCAACAGTTTATAAGTTTAAAATTACAATAATTCGATGCATGTACATCTTACAGGTAAACCAGGTAAGTGCTTAAAACTAAACGCGTTGCTATGCATTCAGGATGCAATGCGCTTCTGTCTTCCAAGAGTCTGGGTTCCCATTTACTTTTTTGATGGTACGTTTTCAGATTAAATAAAGCTTTTTTCTCACACCGTTCGGTATTCTTTCTTGCTTAATATGCATCTAAGATTTTCACAGAGGTTAATTTTTTTATTTTCTCTCAAATCTAATAGGGTCCTTGGTTGTAAAATCCCATGAAGTTTTCGAAAGGTATTCTAGATTCAAGTTATTTATTTTTTCATTTTCTGTATTAATTTACTCTTAATAATCACGTATTTATAAACGATTTATAAACGAAATTCATCTCCAAAAAGAGATTTTCTCAATGTTCATATCTTTCTTTTCCTGATTAAAAAGTATTACTTTTTTATTTCATTCTTTAAAGCCCTTAGTTATTCTTTTACTTTGCATTTGCTTACTGTGAGAACTACCGAGGTGAAATAATTCAAAATAATAATAAAAAATATTATTATGAATTATGCGGAGGAATTTTTCTGTAGATACGACGGTCATTGATAAGGTCAATATATTTTTCAGAACAGTTACATAATTTTAATACAGTTCAGATAAATTAATTTTTAAATAAATATTATATTATTGTACCCCTGTGATTTAAAGCTCGACCACAAATTGTGATTTAAATTAATAAATCAATGCTATTCATTTTGTCATCCAAAATCGCTTTTAAGTCTCTGCTTTAGTTAGTTAGTTATATTATATTAGCGTCCCGTTTTGAAGCAACACGAGAACTATTTTGGGACGGACCTCGTAATTTCGAACCACCGTCAGATGACGAGGATGACATCTGAGCTGGTCCCCTCCTCTCCAAACTTTCACGCCACCCAACGGGAAGTCTCTGCTTGTTCAAACAGTTTGTGAATACCATTCTAATAAGCAATTAAACTTGACTTAGATTATGACGTTCTTGGATTACCCATATGAAAAGCAATTATTGCTGTTAGTTTTAGAAAACCGTGTCTACCACATTAGTATTATTTTTCCTCATTGGACGGATAATAAGCACAGGCTCTTGAGAAGTTGTTTGCGATGCGTTTTGTTCTTTTAGCTATTATTTTCCTATATTCATATTTTTTTAATTCTTTCCCAATCGTAATATTTTGTTTCAATCTGAAAATATATAATGTTTCTCTATGTTTCTAATTAAAAAGTAAGCATATCCTCCATATTTCAACTTTCTTTTATTTCATGAAAATAAAAGTCAACTGGCGCATACGCAAATGCCCGGAAGTTTTCTGTATCTTAAAATAAACAGAAGTGAAATCTAAACTCCCGCTTAGAATCTGTAACGTCATTGGTGTCATACATTTTCTGTCCTAGAAAATGTTCATTTCCACATGCAGAAAATATCCTACCATGTTCAGACTTTAATATGTGTCGCCTGCTTTAAAAAACAAAGATTTTATTTTCGCAGTCAAATACAAAATTAAATTGTTAAACCGAAGGCGAATGATCTTATTTACATAGTTGAGTTGGTTATCCACTGCTCAATTCCCTCCTAATGTCAATGATACGGACTTGGGCTACAGATTTTAAGACCAGAACGTGAAAATTAAAAGGCGGAAATTGTTGGAGTTGAACCAGTTGAGATAGGTTCCACTGATGGAGGGTTTGTTTCGGTTTCTTCGTCAGGTACTGCTTTCTTGCATTTAGCAAGGAAGTAGGTTTCATCTATCAAAAGATACTGATACCTGTTTGCCATTTTCTAACCTTTTGACGACTGGATAAGGACCATCATAAAATTGCTGCAAAGGACGGAGTACCATGTCTGTACGTAGAAAATGTATGATGTCTTACGCAAAACTGGTTGGATATATATGAAACTTCCCTTCACGTTTGGAGTGCTTGGTTCGAAGAAGCGGCTGGAGATCAGCATATGTGGTTTCGGATGCATGGGGCTCCAGTGGTGCAGCTGCGTGTTTGCCACATACTCGGCAGCTCCGTCAAAGCCGCCTTTAAGACTGCAGTAAAAGATAGAAAAGGGTTCTGCAAAATTTCAGGTAGTAAGTTAGGGGTGATAGAGCACAACTATAGAAAAGCACAAATCGCGAGGGAAAGTGTGGTCGAAACTGAACGTGTAACCGCTAAAGGGAGCATTCCAGCAATCTCTCCCATGATATATTGCGAACATATTAACTAGAGTAAATTTCATTCGATTTGAACCGGCATGAGATGTGTCGTAGCATAAGTCAAAATCTGGGCAGAGTTCGTATGTGGAGCTATTCAGCTCATAAATGTTGGAAATGGTGGTGGGAAGGTAAAATTTCCATTTCCCTTTAAAACACCGTACTATTAAGAATAGCAATTCAGAGAAGTATTGCCTTATCGTAACGAGCAGCTTTTTTCTAGAAATTTTAACATTTTTACAATTGCTCATAAGTTATGGACTGAAAATAATTTTAAATTCCAAACTTTGGCTGCTTTTTAATCTACGCTTGCGCACATCTTTGTAAAGCTCTCTTCAGTAGCTTTCTCGTCCATTCTATTTCATCCTCATACCTCTAACCCATATTGAAATTTCAGATGCAATTCGTTGAGGGAGATATTTTTCTTTTCCGTATAACTCCGATGAAAAAGAAATCTCCCTTCGCTTTCCGTCTTCTAGACAAAGATTTTTTCGTTTATTAAAAGTGTGCCTAGTTATATCGTAACCAAAGTTTTATATAAATAAAAACTGCTGATGTAGACAAACAAAACTGTTAATTTCCTATTAAATATAATGTTAGCATTTACAAGAAATTTCTTAATGATATCCCCTCGTTCTTGCACTTGTTTGTCTGGGGTATCTGAATGTACAACCGCTACGAATAGTAGCATGGGTGCAAAGTCAGTTGAAAATGAGACATCTCCGGCCCATGCCCCAACCACTTCCGTAGGAAGTATGACCCGTCATTGGTTATAACTTACATGATTACATCTCCATTGCTATACATCCTGATGAAGCAAGAACCTTCTTACATATCCAGCGGCTTCTCATCCACGAACTCATGGTGCTTTCCCTGGGAGTAATAATAAAATTTACTGCTCGACGAATTATAGCTGTAATTTTTATAAGGATTGAAGTTGTGAGGATTCAAAAAAGGTGGAAGACACTGCATCTAAAGTGTGCTTTTCAACGAAGCTTAGGTTAAAAAACGGTCGAAGTCAGGTTTGAAAATCGTTTTTTTGCTCAAAATTGTAACCAGTTGTAGTTTTCTAAAAACTTTCAATAATAAAGTGGTTCGTTAACGTGAGAAAAAATTCATGGAATTTGAATTCTCATTTTATCCTCAATAGTAGAGAAATTATAGGGAATTGAAAAGTTGAACCTCGGCACAATTTCCAACCCATATGAGCTGGGTGGGACAAGACGATCTCAGCCGTGATTTTCACCCTCCATATAACAAAGAAATAAGATGACAAAGATTCCTGGGAAGCGAACTTTAGCCATTCGCAGGTTAACTCCAACATACATTGTGGTGGTATGTGCTTGTCTAGTGGATTTTAGAAAAATACCATAGAGCAGATTGCTTTAAAGAACCCATTATTCCTTCGTAGGTTCAGTTCTGAACATACATTGTGTGGTGGTTTGTGCATGTCTAGTTTATTTTTGTCAATCCAAATGAATGGACCACGAATTCTAATATACCCTGAATTATGAAGATTAGTATTAACTTCTTATCACAGATAGATGGAAATCATACGCATATGACCAATATAGAAAATTATTTTTAACATGTACTTCATTCACTTTACATTACCATTCACTTTGAATCAATATTTTGTTCACAAATTTAATTATTTTATTTATCACTCATTAAAGTAAAATTTTATTTGCATATATTTATTGATTACAATAACATACCTAAGATGTAACTTTCACATTCAGGAAATTAATTACTTAGCCTTTCATTTCTGGCATTCATTTAAGTGCCAAGTAACACATTTTAATGAAAATCATTAATAAATTTATTTTATTTTAAGCTATCATGAGTAAAATGAACATACAATTATCTTAAGGATTGTGAAACTTTATAATTAAACAGCAGGGAATTGAATATGTAATGAATAAATTGCTGTATTTTTTAATTATATGATGATGTAAAATTCGTTTCCTTCGATTTATCACCTTTAAGTTGATGTCGACATAATAAATACAAAACTGAAAAATAGAAACGGATAAATGCTCTTTATTTATTGATCTAATAAAATAAGTTTTGATTTCTAGCATAGGTTTCACATTTTGAACTTTCGTTTTATATTCATGAAGCTCATAGTTAAAATCTTTTTTACATAATTTCTGATTCAGTTACATTCATCCTGCATTTTGAATGTAAAATGACAAAAGTTATATTCTTTTCATTTCGAAGTATTATTTTTGAATAGCTTAAGGTTTTATTTCTATAATTTCATTTAATTTCTTCATGAATCAGCATTCAAACAGTGTTCTGTTTTCGCTTTAAATCTTTTTACGTTGTGACACTTGAATATTAAATGTTTCAACATATTTGGATAATATTTCAGAAATGTCCTGATAGACATTTCCCATTCATTTAAAAGAGGACTTAATAAAGTTTTGAAACCCATAATAAACTTGCTTTATACTGGAGACTTTACTGTCATTCGATAGTCTTTTATGCATGAATTAGCCAGCGACACAAAATAATCTCATACGGTAATATTTATGATATCGTTTAGTAAATTAACAGATTCTCTACGTTGAGTTTATATGCTCCCTTTCTACCATGTTTTAACGAACCCGAAAGAGAAACTGTGGTTCCATTTTCATCGTCTTTGACACCAAAAATAATTCAATCTCAAAATGTTGTGTCCGCGCAATTTAACCTAAATACTTCAACCTTATTGAAATAATAAAAAGTCAATACTAACTTTTGTTTACCAGCCTGGATATAAGAACCCAAACTTTAAAAAAAGAAATGAACGTGCTACATACCTGTAGTTTGCTGTTTTACTATTATAATAAATTTATATGGCAAATTTATTTATTAAAAAAGTGGTACAATATTAAGAGACACATCTATCAGCAATTAAAAGTTTGGTTTTATTAAGAATCTTTAATGCGTAAAAAATACTTTGAAAATGAATGCATATGTAAGGAAACAGTTGGTCATCCCAATCAGCCTCATACCGGCGTTAACTTTTGAAGGTAATTCATCCAGCAATCTGAGTGATATTCGAAAAAATACGAAATTCGCTTCTGTATGCCTCACCTAGCATTAAAATATGGGCTGGCACAAGAGAGTGCATCCAGCGTCTTCACAGAATGCTGATAATGTACATTTATTCGAATATTTTCAGAAAGGCTGATGAATTTCTCTCGACCTTATACATAGACAACAAATAAAAATTCCAGTTCAATACCGTTAAGATTCAGAAAGATATCTACATTTGTCCATTGTTGTGTTTTTTAAATGATCAGTGCTGCCTCCAGATGGCGTTTGCACACCCATGTTACTGTGCGATTCTAGATGGTTATAGTATGCCTGACATATCCTTAAAGTTTGGCTACGTTTTTTTGAATCACCCTGTATACATTATTAAATGATTTTAAAAGCTAAGTTTTGGGTTTTATTTTATATGGTAAATAAATACGTGTTTTTTAACAATGGAGTCACTGAATGTTTTATGTTTCAAATTTCTGCCTGGTCATCCGAAGGTTAAAGATAAACATGTTATTGTGAAAACCCAGAAACCCTACAAAAAAGTGCCAACTAAAACCCTGTGCAGCAAAGCCAACAACTATCTGTAAAAACGTAATGCTGAACTACACATCTGAATGGTATCTAAGTCAGGGGACGAATTTTTGAAAGAGCGCTTTAGTGAGCAATTTCTGCTTGCTTAATTTCTGAGTCAATGTGATTAAAAAATGAATGATATCAGTCAGGAAATTTTGTGTTAATTGAGATTCAGTAAAATGCAATAAGTTAGGTAAAAAATGACGGAAATTCGAGCTAAAAGCAAAAGATTCTAGCAGGAATTCTACCCCGTCCATACAGATTCTTTCTCTACGCAGCACACTTGCATCTGTGATGAAAGCAGTTAACTAGTATCCAAGAAATATTTGTATTTATAGGAAAGTTATAGCAAGTCGAGTATTCTCTTATTCAGAATTAAACAAAATTCGTAGGAAAAAACAATATTTTAAGCTCTAAATCAAAACTATTGATTTCAGAAATATATCCCTAATTTATTGTCTTAATAGCACATAAGGCAACATGTATTCAAAATTTTAGGGAATTATGTTCATAATTTTTTGAGATATCATGTTTTGCATAAGGAACTATTGTCAAAATATAACTTTTTCAAAAAAACGCATTTAAAGATTTGATTTGCTTTTCATCAAAAATATATTTATATAACTTCTTTTAAAATTTGCCAAATATGTAGGATATACCTTCTTTATTCAAAATTTTATCGCTTTTCTCATTCTGAGAGCCCGTAATTTTTTTCTAGTGTTTTTTTTCTTCCTGCCAAAGACTGTCTCTTAGAATTGACGATCCTATGGTTATCGAGGTTAAGATATTATTTCAATGTATATATTGGCCAGGAACTATTCCCAGTTCATGAAATAATATAAGTCATAAAATCAATCATTAAACAGTAATACAGCCATTATGTCCCAAAATGTGAAGTTTGTATCGCCACATATGTGTATTTTGGCAAAATTGTCCGCAGTAGCTTGTCAAAAACTCAAAATCTTTTTCAAATTGACAGGACTTACAATAGAGTAATTAATTATTTATAATAAGTAAAAATAAAATTAAGTTATAATTTAGAGTGGGGTGTAATTTGTAATAGGATGGAAAATAGTTAAACTCCTGTTTCGTTTTTCATACCATGTTTTATAAAAAATTCTATATCTCCATTTCTGTTTAGCTTAGAGATAAAATAAAGCCAGATTTATAAAGCTAAATAAATGGGATTTTTCGCCCATTCATCCTAAGTAAAGGCACATACCAGTGGAGTGTATCATTGTCCTATTTTCAGGATATCCTGTACTCATGAAACTAATGAAAGTTTTCTGGAGATTTTCATTTTGATTTTGTTTGCACATATAGGCTTTGAGAAACATATATTTATGATTTTATAAAAAAAATATTAATTTTTTCAATGCTTGTTATAATATGGGTTAGCACCAAATATCTCATTTTCAAAAATTTCAATCAGGAAGGAAATAATCAATTTTGATCATCCAATAACGGATATTTAAAAAAAATTTGTATCGTCTGTTATAAACATGAGACCACATATTCCTACTAGATAAGAAAAAAATTAAGATACATCCGTTATTTGTGTGCGAGAAATTGAGCGTTTCTTTCCTCTTTGAAATTTCAAAAAATTGATACAGGTGGTGTTACTTGTTAAGCAACGATTTAGATACATTTTATGGAAGATGTGTTCCCCAAGATGTTACAGTTCCTTATTTGACGTTCATGTGTTTTAACACACTCAGTAAATTCTATACTAAAACAAGATCATGAAATCATATGAAAATGGATTATGCTTCATTAATAAAAGTCTTAAGTTAAGTTCCTCTCTTTTAAGAATAAAATAACTGATAAAATAATTATATATTTTTCCTTTATTATTGTAAAATAGGAAAATAAAGAAGGACAATTTATAATAGAAGGAATATATTTACATTTCTTTGAACATTTAGTAATTTGTTTAAATATAGCTTTTATCTTGATATCAAATATTAGACTCTGTCTAAATGTATTACAACACATATACATATTAGGATTCTATTTAAAACTTTCTAATAAGATATAACGATACACCTAGCAGTTTTCTCTATGTAACTGTTTGCTTGAGGATTGTCATTTACTATAGCTTAAGTCAAGAATAGTGACACAGAATAATAAAAACTGGTAAGTATTCGTTCGACAATCCAGGACAAAATGGCTAGATTAGCGACATTTACGTATCAAGATAACACAAATGAATTAATTATGACCAGGAAGAAGCTTTAGAACTGCTCACTTCCCATCGCGTTTTTGGTCTGTTGCGATAGTTGTGACGGATACCACTTCCTCAGAATTAATTGTGTGTATATTGGACGTATTATGGAGCTAATATTTTATCTTCATGCTGATCTTTTAAGTCTGGAGCCCATTGTATCTATTTCTCCCACACCTTGCCTCCGATCTCCACTCTGCGGCACTGATTAAATGTTCTTGAAATAGTATGAATTAATAACCCAGAAAAATTAAAATTGATATTATAATCAGGTTATCAAGACATTAAAAATTAATAATCGGTTCATGAAGTGATAATATTATATAGGAAATTTTTAAGAAAAAATAATTACAATAAATTTTTAAAATCATATGTCATTTATATTTATTTATAGTAATAAAGTGCGTAATAATAC
>BGPR01049284.1:0-11344 GCA_013235015.1 Araneus ventricosus
ATCCAAATCGGTTTTGTGGTTTGGTCGTGAAAGCTTAACAAACAGACAGACAGACAGACAGACAGACACACTTTCGCATTTATTATATTATTAAGGATATATTATTGAGTTGGCCCGCCTCTTTTTCCTCACGACCGAGTACCGTTAAATCCAAAACAATGTTAAAAAATTACAATGTGATATTTATTACACCGCAAGCAAAGTATGAAAGGCAAAGAAATAAGTTAAGACACGCTTAAAAATAATAATCGAAGTCATCGAGTAAATAAATCATCTCCTCGCAGAACGCGAATGCAATGACGTCACCCTGGCCCGTCAGCCAATGAAATTGCCCACAACGCTCCGGAGAGCTCTCGCAGGCGGAAGCTTCGCTAGAGAAAAAATATCGTTCAACTACCAGGAAAAAAGTAATTTAAAAAAAACGGGAAAAGATATTTTAACCATTCTTGTTTTAAATCCGACAGAACCGTTGCAGTTATAAGCTGAAAAATTTTCAAAATATCTTTATTAGAACATCGGATGCAAGAGTTTTTAGGATCCCAGAAAATTTTATTTTTGAAAAGTGACTATTTTTAAAAAAATTCCCCAAATTCAGTAAATTACGTTAGAAATTCGAAACTAACTTCATTAGAATGGAAATCGTGTGCTCTTTCCAATGGTTTATCTATTTCTTTCGTACAATTATTCAAAACCATTCTATTGAGAAATTAGTGCGAAAAATTAACCAAAACAACACAAAACATTAAATAAAAAATTTTCTAGATTAAATTTTAAAATTTCGGCTTCGAGGTGCATTGAGTCACCATTACGACTACCTGTGTGCCAAATTTCATAGCTGTAAGTGCGATAGATTCGTCTGGACATCGCAGACACACACACATACACACACACAAACATTGCCTTTTATAAGTAGAGATACAATCAATATTCCTGGTTGGTAATTGGAAGCAGGGAAGCAACCAACCAACTCATCCATGTGATAAAATATGCAGTTTTTTTGTAGAATATACATTATCCATCTCGGGAATGCTGAGTGCGCCTATTATTGTATATACTATAGGGTGGATTGAAAATTCAGTGTGGAAAGAATAATCGGCGTAGGGTGCAAAAGTTGTCTTTTAAGTGTACTAGCATGCATGCAATTTTTAAAAAATTTTGTTTAATTTCTTCCGGTGACCCAAAACAAATATTTGAAAAAAAAAACGATTTTTATGCAAATTTTGAATTAAAAATAAAATGCGTTTAAAAAACGATTTTACGGTGGAAAACTTATAGGAGAGAATGAAAAAATATTTATTTTTTATTATTAAATGAATAAAATTATTTTTGTTTATATAAGGGACCCACAACTACCTTGTCTTCTTTTTTATATTTTGCAATATACCACAATTTTACTTTATTTCGACGGCAAAGATAAATTACGCCACTATCTCGACTTTTCCTAAACAAAAACACATCACTACAAGGGGAAATTTGAATAAGGCGTTCTTTTATTCCTCCCTCCCTTGTTGTTTGAATGAGTCGAAATCGTAAAAATGTCCGCCAGCCTCAACCACTCGACCGATTCCGACAATTTTTTTTTCATATGAAAGGTTATGACGTCTAGATATGTAATGGAAGGTCGCCTGCCCCACACCACCCTCCATTTTCGAACGAAATATAATAAACACTTCTCCACTGTACATAAAAACCTTGTAGAAATCCCCAGTCCCGACCGATTTCGACAATTTTTATTTTATATGAAAACTTATGACGTCTAGATTTGCAATGAAGGGTCGCAGTCCCCCCACTAAATTTTCGAACGAAATTGAAAAAAACATTTCTCCACCATACATTCTCTATATGTTTATTATTTAAAGGCACTCTTGCATGTCTTCACTTTCTTCTCTTCTTTTGCATTCTACCAGCCGCGTGATTGAATGAAGACACAGGGTGGCCTAGTGTGGAAATTAAATTGTATTAACGCATTCGTTCTGATATCTATAGATACAATGATTCTTTGCATTATTGTGTTTTCAAAAGTTTTTCTGTAACTGGCGCAAACATAAAAAGCTGAAAATCTTTCACCCCTGTTTCCTTCATTCTATTTCTTCGCTTATTTCATTTTCTTCATTCCACTTGTAGTAAACCAGCTCATTAGAAGCTTCGGATGAAAATGTTGAGGTTTCAATTGAAAATCGAGAAGGCTGATATTAATGAATTAAGTAAAGATAAATAATGTCTGGTTTCTTTTTACCACCACATTCAGAATAAATAGAATTAAATTATAGCTGACAATATTTACAGAGAATTATACGGAAGTTATAGACATTTGTTAATCCATTTGCATTAGTAAGCGGAATAATCGGAACACGATGCGACTCAATTATCACAAGCCAAACTGTTGGATCTAGAGCTAACAAATTTAGAACAAACATACTATAGAGGGTAGAAATATGCAACTCGGGGCGAATTAAAAATTAAGTAAAGTGTAAACGTTTTTGCTAGATAATCTTATGGAAATATTGCCTTACAACGCTGATTTTCACTTCGTCTTAAAATTCAGAACGTTATTTTTTCAATGATAAAAGTTTAATTGATTTGAAATTTTTTCCTTAATATTTATGAATTTCGAAAAATGTTTTTATGCGTAATTTGCAACAATACAGGATTGTTTTTCATTCGTTTTCAGTGTTTCTCCTCGAACATATATTTAATAGTGTGTTTATCTTCAATCGTTGAGAGCTAAGAATTGATTCTGTTGTAAGATTCTGCTTATTATTTTCAGATTCTTGGTCCGTAATGAATTTTTACTTTCTTATTTTATTTCATGAAATATTTTGTGGAATCGATAAATAAAGCCCTCTAAGATATTAGTAATATATGAGGTGAAATGAAAGATTATGCTTGTTATAGATTTTTTATGAACTGTATCAATCTAGTTAATACGCTGTTGAGCCTGCTTATATCATAAGTAAAATGAGCTGCACTATTATAATTTCAAAAATTCAAGTTTAAAAATTAAAAATTAATAAAAGTTTGCTATTTCCCTTTATGTCAATTAAAAAGGGGTTCTGAAAATTGTTAAAAGCATTGAACGTTTTCACATTTCGAGGCTTTTGCAATTTTATTTCACTCCTCTTACTTTCACTTTTTTCGTAATTTTTTTCTAATTCAGAAACTTATATCTAAACACTAACTAATCAGTATCAAAAACTAAAGCTCATAAAATCGTATCATTGCACAGGAGATCAATTCCAGCTGTAAGAAACACTTCTTGCTGAAGAGGGGAACTCTGAGTACTAGTATGATAGATTTAGATTGATTGATTGGGGTTTTATGGCACAAGGGCCAGAATTGGACAAGCTGCGCCAAACATTTGTTTAGATTTGTGCTAAACTATTGTTAGTTTAGTTAAGTTAGTTTAGTTAAATCACTAAAAGTCAATTAGAATATTTATTTGTTAAATTCTAAAAAGGTGTGGAAATTAAATTGTATTATTGCAAAGTTTAGTTAAATCGCTAAAAGTCAGGATATTTGTTGTAAAGTTTAGTTAAATCACTAAAAGTCAATTAGAATATTTATTTGTTAAATTCTAAAAAGGTGTGGAAATTAAATTGTATTATTGCAAAGTTTAGTTAAATCACTAAAAGTCAATTAGAATATTTATTTATGAAATTAAAAAAAGGAGTAAAAATTAGACTGTATTATTGTAAAGTTTGGTTAAATCAAAAAAACAAATCAACTGAAATATTTAATTGTAAATTCTAAAAAAGGATGGTATTTAATTAAATTATGTAAAGCCTATTTGAAATATTTTTATTTATAAAATTCAAATGGACTGTTGGAATTCTAGAAGATGTGTGTCGTAAAATAATTAACTACACAGCCATGGTGTTATGTAAATTAATTGATTATTCTTTTTATATTTTTTTAATTATTCTTCTCACATTTTATTTTCATCCTTCAAAAATCGTTTATCTTATTCTTTTGGTAATCAACTAAATAAATGAAGAATTAAGAAATTATTATTAAGGAATATTTTAATTAAATTATGTAAAGCTTATTTGGAATATTTTTATTTATAAAATTCAAATTGACTGTTGGAATTCTAGAAGATGTGTGTCGTAAATTAATTAACTACACAGCCGTGTATAATCTGATGAATTAATTAACTATTATTTATTTTTATTTTATTCTCTAAGTCGTTTATTGTATCCCTTGATTAACTACAAAAATGAAAAAAATGACGAATTAACTATTAGTCATTTTATTAAGGAAAATAATTATTTCTATTTGAGTAAAAGTTCAATAGAGTTGGGTCTCAAAAACAGAGAGCGTTGACCTTTTTCCCTTTTTCCAAGGGAAAGACCTCCCATGCTTCCCTTTCTGATAAACAAGGGGCTAAGCATAGCCACCAGCATTAAAAAAATCCTGAGAAACATTCCTTTTTCTTTTGAGGTAAAAAACCGCCGCTGAGAAAAATTCAGTATTGGGATCAGTTCTGCATAACCCTGACAGAGTTATGGGTTTTTCCACCCAAAATTGCGGTCCAGAAATCCCCTTCTAAAAATATGACGCTAGGGAGCGCATTTTATTTCTTCACCTTTGACCTGGGTGCTTTTCGCACGGGGTTTTCTGTTCAATTTCTGTCAACACATCCTTAATCCCTTTTCGCCGAAGAAAGTTCAGAGACCACGTGGGATTTTGCTAGAAGATGCTCTGGGAATTAGCCGACATTGGTTTAAAGTTGAGAGGGGCGTGAATTAATCTAAGGGGTTGTATGATTTTGAAAACTTTTAACCAATGATTAGAAAATCCGAAAGTACCCGGATACTTTCAATCATATAGTATATACATGTTACAGTTTATGTGATTAATCAGTTTTTATGAATAATAACCAGTCAAGGTGATGAATCAATTTATCACATGACCGATTATAATGAATAATTACCGGTAAGAGGGACAAATGATTAATCACATCGACCGGTTTTTACTCACAATAACCTATTAATCACATTTACAGTAGCATACACTATATGCCCAAAAGTATCCGGACACTTGCAGATTTTCACATTTTTTAGAATTTCTCCGGAATGGTTTAACCGACTGCCTTTAAACTTTGGACAAGTAAAGAAAAGACAATAACTCACATTTTACATTGAAGATTCGTCCTGAGGGCAATTAGGGGGCCGTCTACAGACTGATGAAGACAAAAAGGTTTTTCGCCCATCCCGCTTCACAGAATACTGATAACAAGATGAAACTTTCAGAAATGGTAATGTTTAATATGCATAATATTTACAGGAATTTTTGTAAACTCAGCGCAAATATTTGGGAAGATATAAAGGTTTTCTTAAAAAATCTCAAATTTTCCCACCAGTTTTTTGCTTATAATATGCAGAGGTGTCTGTTATATTATGCGAAACTTACAGGAAAGATGACAATATGTTAGAGAAGCATTTCTGTAAAACTTTGGGAAAGAATTGTTGAAGATTACAGGAATTATGAGCATTTTTAGTAAATAGTGTTTTACTGCGCATGCGCGAAACATAGTGTAATTTTTCTTTCACAACTTTAAAGCCAGATATATAGAGCAGCTTATATAAAAAAAATTCAGTTCAATATCATTAGTATTCAGAAAGATATCGGCATTACAACGAGCAGAATTTTAGCTCCTGTCGAAGAGAAGCTAAAAGATGAGGGGTTGTATACAAATTGATATTTTTTAAACTTATATCTTTAAATAGTTATATTGAATTGTATAGCGGTTAGAATTTGCTGCATACCCATGAACACTTATCAATTACGTGCATAACTTAAATGCCAGCTAATTAGGCACTATAAATAACAAAAATTTTATTACTTTAATTGTATTATTTACATGATTATTAACAAGTTACATATTACAATTTTACGGCCAAACGATATTTTTAAATATATTTATTTTATGCGAAACGATTTTTTATCTAATTAATTTCTTTTCTAAAAATATTTTAATAATTCTACATATATATATTTTTATTCGTTACGAATATTAGATGTGTTCATGGGTGTTCAGCAAATTCTAACCACTATACAATTCAATATAACTATTTAAAGATATAAGTTTAAAAATATCAATTTGTGTACAACCCCTCATCTTTTAGCTTCTCTTCGACAGGAGCTAAAATTCTGCTCGTTGTAATGCCGATATCTTTCTGAATACTAATGATATTGAACTTTTTTTTTATATAAGTTGCCCTATATATCTGGCTTTAAAGTTGTGAAAGAAAAATTACACTATGTTTCGCGCATGCGCAGTAAAACACTATTTACTAAAATTGCTCATAATTCCTGTAATATTCAACAATTCTTTTCCTAAGTTCTACAAAAATGCTTCTCTAACATATTGTCATCTTTTCTGTACGTTTCGTATAATATAACAGAGAACTCTGCATGTTATAAGATAAAACCAGGTGGGAAATTTTGAGATTTTTTCAGAAAACCTTTATATCTTACCAAATATTTGCGCTGAGTTTATAAAAATTCCTGTAAATATTATGCACATTAAACATTACCATTTCTGAAAGTTTCATCCTGTTATCTGTATTCTGTGAAGTGGGGTGGGCCAAAAGCCTTTTTGTCTTCATCAGTTTGTAGACGGTCCCCTAATTGCCCTCAGGACCGAATCTTCAATGTAAAATGTGAGTTACTGTGTATTCTTTACCTGTCCAAAGTTTAAAGGCAGTCGGTTAAACCATTCCGGAGAAATTCTAAAAAATGTGAAAATCTGCAAGTGTCTGGATACTTTTGGGCATATAGTGCATACCTAAAACCCAGTTTCCAAAGCGTGATATATAATTTTCTGATGATGACAATATTTCCTCTTTGTAGGCTCCGTATACAAGAGTAAGTTGCTTTTTTCCAACTGCATAACTCCGTGCGATTGAATGGAAATAGATGTAGTGATAATAAAAAAATATAGTAGAACAAAAGAATATTTCTTTAATTAACTATAATAGATTCTCCTGTTTTTCAGAAGAATAGAGATGTGTTTTCTTAGATGTGAACTTCGCTCTGAGGAGCTCTTCTGTGTGAGTCGCTCTTCGGACATGCATACACTTCTAGAAGAAAAGAATATTCATGACTAACTTTTCGCGTGAACGTTCGTGTGTGGAGAGTGAATGAGGACCACTCATGTCTGTGAGATCACTATTGCCACGTTTTTTAGGATATTTAAAAGAAAAATTTTATTAAATCCGTAAAATCAGTAATCCTGAAGTACTAATATGTGTTGTTAACATATTACTGTTTTCAGTATTCAAAGAGGTAAAGTAACTTTTGATTATGTTACATTCGTTAATTATATGTTCCTAGTTTCATTTATCTGAAGAAGTATTATTCTAGTAAACTTTTATTTTCTAATTTTGAACGTCAACTGAACACATTTCTGAATAAATATGCATCCGATGCTGATTTGTTTGAAAAGAAAACTGAACTTTGTAGCAATAATCTCGAAATAGTTTTTGGAAGTGCGAAAAAAAAAATTAAAATTAGTGTACTACCTGATAATTTGCAAATTGATGTAATTGTAGTTAATTGCCAGTCGGAATCAATTTCGTTATCCAGCCTAAACGATTATTGAAGGTTGGGTGTTGGATGCCTCATTTTGTTGATAGTTAAACTTTCTCAAATTCATTCATTTTTTTTTAACTTTATTCCTCGAAAGACTTGGTTAGGGTTTTTTTTGCACAATACTGGCAAGCATAAAATAGGGTAAGCAGATGTTTTAAATTGAAATTTTTTTGAAGCTAAGAAGTCCATTATAGATCTCAAGTCTTATGTGCAACATAAATTTTGATTTTATTTGGTATTATTTATATAGCATTCGTGTATAGTAATTCAATTAAACATAAAACAGTTTTTGAAAGCATGGTTTAGTTTTCGTTGATAGCTGGATATGTGTCGTAGATGCAAAAAAGCAATGTGAAAACAGGGTAAGGTTTTCCATTATTTGAGCCATCTAAAGATTTTTTTAACGTAGGATATAGAGAATCAATTTAAATTGAAATAATTAGTAAACATTTTTGCAATTCATTTATATTGAAAATAATGTGGTTAAATGTTTAAAAAATACACTTAAAAGTAGTAAAAATTAAGTTTAATTATAATTGTGATTAATTAATTAATTAATTAAATTCACATCAGCACATTATTTATTCGTCTTTCGCTTCCTCACACATAATAGTCCAGTCATTAGGTAGTTTTTAAAAACAAATTCTGGTGGAGTCGTAATTTTTTGCTCCTACATGTTTTTTGGGGTGCTGATTACGAATCCGAGGTTTCCCACCAAATATTTTGTTGGAATTTTAATTATAGCCAAAAAACATGAAACAAAATGGACTTTCCCCCAGTTTTTTGCTTATAATTCAAAAACTATCAACTGTTTTATGGCATCATCATATATCAAAATAATCAGCATAAAATTTCCTACAATTTATGTCTGTACTATTTTTTCGTTACGCGTACCGTTTAGGCGCCATAACTGGTTGAAGTTTGGCTAAAGTTTGACTTACCTGCTAGCACAGCTTGAAAAATAACAAATCTTCCTATCTGCATGCACTAAAATTTACTATCAATATACTTTACTTATTTAATACACTTTTTCTACCATAATGTTCCTTTTTCAAATAAATTTTTCATTTGTTATATTAGACATGAAGGTAATTTAGTCCCGAGCAACGCCGGACATAAGTGCTAGTTATGAATAAAATTCTTTGATTAGCTCTCAAAGGCTGATGTTGATGGAAACTTAGATTCACTTTCACAATAAATGCTATTTTACAAACAACTAAAAGTACTTAGTGTGGTTTTTAATTAAATTTTATTAATTTCTATTAACTAATTTGAATTACTTGGTATATAGTAACCAAGAAAAAAAATGACATGAAAAAAAGTAGCATTCTAAACTTTAAAAGTCATAATAACTTAATAATAAGACAACTACAGTCATAAATATGATCTTAGCATCTGCATACATTACAGTCTCTTCACTTTATCTTGGTCGCGTTGAAGCTTATGGTCCAATATTTTTTCAAAGATCACCTGTGTCTTCCTCCACATGCAAAGATAAAGACGCCTCTACTAAATCATCGGGCAGTATTTGTTCACCATCATCATCCTCATCACTATTAATTACTTGAATCTCTCTGTTATTGCAGTTGCCCCAACAATGAGGATACAACATTGAACAAAACAGTCTGACCTTCCTACAGCTTCAATTTCCTGTGCACCTCTTCTTACAGTTGCAGGATATCTTGCGTACAGGATAGAGTCAGGTTCGGGGGACTTCAGAGTTTTTTCAGGTTGGAGCTCACTGTTTATTCTTTCCCAACCCCAGTCTCCAGGTCTCTTTTTATTGCCAAGCCATTGCTGGATCTGATAGTAAACTTTTAGGGAATGTTGGTGGGCAGCTGCGAAGCGAAGCCATGTTGCTACTCTTGTTAAATGAAGATTTCATGTAACATTTGTAACAAAGATTATTCAAGGATGGAGTATCCGAGGTAATTATTGGGTAGCCATACAATGCCACAAGAAAGCGGTTCCCTACATCCACAACAGCTTCAGGGGTCATATCCGGGTTCTTAAAAATTTCGATTACTTTAAAGAGATCATTATTGTTTTTCAAAGTCTGCACAAACTTCAATTTAACATAATTAAAAAGAGCTGATGTGGTATCACATCCGCTCATGGCATGTATGAATAAAATATTGTCGGCGATTGTTTTTTCTAAAACTGTATGAGGAGAAAATATCTTTTCAGCTATTTTCCTTTTCTAGTTTTCGGAAATATACATTGTCAAAGGTACAAATGCCAATTAAGATGACAAAAAATTCGATATCTTTACCTATGACAACCACAGACGGATGTATTGGGTCCAAAGCTATAGCTTTCACAATTAAACAATCAGCATCTTCGTCTGCTTTCTTGTATGTCATGTTTACTGAGGAGAACTTGTTCATCAGGATGGAAATGAGTCTATCTTTGTTCTTCGGATTGGCCAGGAGTTTTTCTTAGGAAACAGTTCGTATCATCGTTTCACCAAACATTATTTCACTTGATATTTGTTTCTGTGTTCTTCTGGCCCATTCTGCACATTTAGTGCCTCCTACTGTTTCATTTTCAGGATACCCATCGAAAATGACTAGAGAAGTTGATTTCTACTTTGTACAAACATATGTCACATAATTATCACAAATTAATGAAAAAGTTGAACCTCTTTTCCAGATGACTCTGTGCAGCAAGTATCCTCCATCAATAATATGCACACCGCTTTCAGCATTAAAATCCCGTGTACATGGCTTGAAAGCTTTGTATAAAGAGGATTTCGTGCTTTTTCGCATTACAGCTGCATCAAACAGAAGCAATGGAAAGGGACATAGTTCAAATGTTAAGACGTCCTCTAGTTCATCTGATTGCTTTGTAATATAAATTATCTGGGAAAGCGTTGTAGGGTTGATAGATACACTTTCATCATGTACCTTGATGGCATCACTTATTAGAGCTAGTGGTTGCACTCTGTCATTTCTTTTGAATTTCACAGTATTAAAATTATTTCCTTCGTTTCTTTTGATACCAAGAGCAGCTAGGGGACAATAACAGAGGTAGAAAGATTTAGAAGGAATTTTGTGCAGATTATGCAAGTATACTCATAATATAACTGATAAAATCTTTATTTGCACAAAGAGGTTTACGATAGAAAAAGTATATTAATTAAGTAGGAATTTATTTAGTAAGATAGATAATTTCGCGCATACAGATTGGATGGTTTGTTGTTGTTCAAGCCGAGCTAGCAGGCAAGTCAAACATTCGCCAAACTTCAACCAGTTATAGCACTTAAACGGTATGCGTAACGAAACAATAGTATAGACATAAATTGTAGGAAATTTTGTGCTGATTATTTTGATATATGATGATGCCATAGAAAAGTTGATAGTTTTTGAGTTGTAAGCAAAAAACTGGGGGAAAGTCCATTTTTTCATGTTTTTTGGCTATAACTAAAATTCCAACAAAAAATTTTGGTGGGAAACCTCAGATTCGTAATCAGCACCCCAAAAAACATATAGGAGCAAAACATTACGACTCCACCAGAATTTGCTTTAAATCATTCCTTTTTAGCACCTAATGACTGGACTATAATACAAAACCATTTATTCTCACATTTTATGTCTTTAATGTCCCTTTATCGTGATTTTTTCACGTTGGATTCATCTAATTACAGTTTATGAGGGTTACTACTTATTATAACTTGTTTTCAATCTGAGCAACTTGTATAATTATACAAAAAAATCATCTAACCTTATCGTTACATTATTTTAATAAA
>BGPR01049285.1:0-11344 GCA_013235015.1 Araneus ventricosus
TTTGACTTAGTGCAATGTTGATATTGTGAAGAACATTAACAATATTCGTACATTGTAGTAATACTGTTTATATTGAACAATACTGTAATATTTGCATAATATTGCACAATATCATATTATTTAATATCGAACAATATTGTACAATATCATGCGAATACGTTGTGCTATTCTGGATGACGTGGGAAAACCATTTTGGAATTATATCCAGCTGTCCAGAACGCTATGCAAAAAATGGATCTGGTTAGACGATGAATTTGATAGCGTGGACAGGGAATTTCAAAAAATTGTCTGTTTGTATCAAGTTTTGAGTGGTTACGTCAAAGGAAAGTCTGTCTGTCTGGTTCGTCCCATCATTGCCGTGGCGTGGGACATGATAACCTAAAAAGGCTAGATGCCTGAAATTTTTTTTTTGTATGGGTTTTTCATCAGACTTGTGGATCTGCGTCAAATTTTAGGTTGGGGTTTGTCGAACGGTTGACATCCGTTGGTGCGTCTACTGGGGTTCCAAACAAGATTTCTCTGAACGTAACATGCTGTGGGAGATACTGTTTAGCAACGAATCTGCCAACCCTCTCGCTGCTTGTACAAAAGCCGGAGGAGTGACAAAATAGGGGAAAAGTGAAGCATGGAAAATGTGGATGTTTACATTTTATTGAGTGCGGGATCTAATAAAGAACTCCGGAAATGTCATATGACCTATCACTGACATCCTTGTATTACCTTTCCGGTGTAAAATCAAATGTAGTAGTCTCAGAATCCGCCGCTGAACAGCATATAAGAAATTTGATGTGCAGTTTTCGTATCGAAATTGTAGTTCTGTGTTGGACTTTTGGTATTCAATCTCAGTCGAGGGAAAACGTACAAGTTTTTCTTTAATATATGATGCTCAAAAGACGTATTATAGTGGGTTTCAGATATTTGATGGATTCTTACTAGGAGTTTGATTGAGGAGTCGTTTTCGATAATATAAATAGATTATTGCTGATGATAACAGATGTACTATTTTGATTTCTTGTTTTTGTCTAGCTACTGTACTGCTGAATCTTAATGGTCTCTTTAGAAATATCCAAATAACTGTATTAAAAGATAATTTTGCTCTCCATGATACAATAGCTAAGACAAAATCGAAAACTAACCGCGCTCCTATGACATCATCTAGAAGCAAGCGAAGTTGTGGTGACGCTGAGAGCCAATGAGAAGCGACCCCAATCCAAAACCATAGTAGGATCCGTAACATGCGTGGTATACGGAAAGTTAAAATTATAGAATGCATCGAATTAGTAGAATACATCAAATATGAAACAAATAGGGTCGCTGAATTCGGGACACATTAAATTTAATGTATAGTGCTGAAGAAGTAATTTTAACGAAAAACAAGTTGTAGCTTTATATATTTTTGCAGCTTATTCATCTTACAGAACAGTTTATTTTAACTTCTTACAAATACATCATAAATTAAGGAAAAGTTTTATTCCCAACCGTCGTACCCACAATTGCAATACACCTAATGTGGGATCAGTAGATTTTTGGCTTCTTATAAACCAACATTTATTCGCGAAATAGATTTATAATTTTACGCAAAAACTACGTAGAATCCATACACATCTCAAGTATTCCATGCCTTCCATATAGATGAAATCGAAAACGACAGAGAACGATTCTTTCCAGAACAGAGGGGAAGCCCCCACCAGCACATAGATATTGTACGATATTTCACGATGTTCTGACATTCTGAATAAATGTTGAACAACAGTGAAGTTATCGCCGAAATATTGTAATACAATTATGCTATTTGGGTTATTACTTATCAAAGAAATAAAACTGTCCGAAGTGGTTTTAAAATGTCAATCCCTGTTTTAGACAAGCTTGTTGCTAGACTTTGACGACCACCACAATAATAGCATAATGTGAGGCAAATATACAAGCATAAACATTCATAAAAAAATGTGAGGAGAAAAATCTGCTAAGAATAGCTGAAAGTTTCTTCAGAGAGAAAATAAATGAAGAAATTGGAATATATATATAAAGGGGGAAGATAAAATATATGAAATATATACACTTTAAATAACGAAGCTGCAAAATGACTTGCAATTCAAGAAGATTTGTGAATAATAATATCATGAAATTATTAACAACAATATATATATATATATATATATATATATATATATATATATATATTATATATATATATATATATATCCTATATATATATATATATACATCAATACCACAAAAGTCAAAAAATGTAAAATAAAATGGAGAGACTGTAGTAAATCAGTAAAAGCGTATAGATGCTCATCAGGGTAAGTAAAATCTATACGAACCGTTAAAAAATTAGTGAAATCATGATGTTTTCTGCGAACAGTGTTGTCATATAGCTAAAAAACACTGTCCTTTACCCCGAACATTATGATAAACCAAGAATTTGAATGAAATACATATAAAAGAAATGAAATTAAGAACCTAAAACTGAGAGATGCTACCAACGGGAGACGTGACAAAGGGAGTAACTGAGCGCGTCATGTAGGGACCGGATGTTTACGAAAATATCAAGTTACTTCTGAGGTTGGGGGAGTTTCGATGAAGATTAGGAAATCGATGGAAAAAAAGGATGAAAGCGAACTACAATGAGAAAACGATGAAGATTAAAGAAATGATGATAAAAAGGAAAGGAGTGTATTTAAAAATTAAGGTGTATATAAATAATCATAGGTTTCTATTGTATCTATTTTATTATTTTTAAGGAATTCGATAACTTTATCATTGTTTTTAATTATCCAGGTAAAATTTTCGTCTTCAATAAACTTGAGGATAATGTTGAGATAATTCGAGAAGATTATTCCAGGTTTATACATATAGGTGTTCGTACCGCAAGTGATGTATCTAAATTTAATAGTTATAATTTGTTATATATATATATATATATATATATATATATATATATATATATATATATATATATATATATATATATGCTACTTACTACTTTCCATATCGTGTTATTTTATTGTTAAGGTTAGTGTATGATTTTTTTTCTTAATTCATTCATTTTAGGGTAAATTACTGTGTCTGTTTTTTCAACAACTTCAGTAACAGGGATGGTTTGTACAGCAAAATTAATTTAACCCGACTACAGCCAGGCTACTCACTTAATTGTTGAAAACTCCATATACTTGGATTGCCTTTTTCAATATTTTTGCTAGCAACAGTGTTCTTTCACATGTTAACATATAAATGTTTAAATTTACTTTTTGTTCATGGTATCTATAGTATTTTCAAATATTTAAATTTTGTTTTAAATTCGGTTGTATTGTTTAAATAATGAATTTTCAGTATGGGATTTGCTTCTTGATATGTCTTGTTTATTTCGTTTTTGTAAGTTCATATATAACAAGTTATATTTAGGTTTATATATATATATATATATCATCGCATTTCTGGAGTTTTTTCCGCATATTTAAATAATTTATAGAATCTATTTTTTCTCACATTTAAATTTTTTTCAGATTCTATGTTTATCATATTTTGTCCTTTTCTCAAAGTTTTCTTCTTTTGAAACTGCACTTCTTTATTTTGAGTATTTTCTTAACTGTTATTGCATTTGTTTCGGGTTTTGTTTATGTTTGTATATATATAACAGAAGAAATCATTAAAACCATTTCAGAAAACCAAAATAACAAAACAGAACACAACGCTAACGTCCGAGACGCTTCATCAGCGGGGAAATCCGGAAATTTGAAATTTGATTTCATGTATTTTATTTTAATTAGACATGAACTTTTTACATTATTGGTTTTGAAATTTGGTTTCATGTATTTTATCTCAATTAGACATAAACTTTTTGTTAGATATTTCTTTGTTTCTAAATATTGTTTTTTTGTTCGGCGTTCCGGGGAAACAAACTCTTTAGCATTATTGCCAGAGTTTGTGTTTAGAAAACACCGATAATAAGTATACGCTCGTTCGGGATTTCCCGCAGAGTAAAGAGGTGTCTTTCATCTTGTTCTCTGTATTTGTTTATTATTGTGTGTTTATATATATAAATAATTCTTAAATTTGACAGAAGACAATGCATGACCCCAAGTTTTACATTTTATTATCCAAACTAGTCAACTTCTTGACAAATCCAACAAAAATCACCTAACCTTATTTTAAATTATTTTAATAAAAATATAATAGTAAATTGTATTCAAACAAATTTGTTATATGAAGATATAATAAAATATTTACTACTAACTTTAAAAGAGTGTAGGGGTTTTTTGTTTTTTGTTAAAATAATTAATTGCTGATACCTAAATCTAAACAACTGTTCTCTGACTATAACCGCGTAGCGCTTTCTCTTAAAATTGATTTCCTACACCCCGTTTACATCGTAACAACATAAATTGCCTATTTTAGGGCCCAATTATGTATTAGAATTGAAGCCCGTTCTATCTGGAGACATTTCGAATTCGGCGACTCTAACATATATCGCCAGTTTTTTTTTTAACATACTTTTGTATTCAGTCTATAATTCTTGCCTTAGGGACAAGGACTGTTAAATCTCGAACATTTTCGATTTTATGAAAATTATATATATTATTTCCCTGTCTTTTCCGAATAATTTAAAACAACCCGCGTCAAAAAATTCCCATAATTATGAAAGTTATGAAGAAAAGTGTATCAGCTATTCAATGTAAACATTGAATATGGCCACATCTTTAAAGCGTTATATCTCAAAATGTGTTTTTCTGATATTGCGCGCACGATATCTCAAGAACTTTTGAATACGTTTACATAAAACCTTTACTGAATATGTATTGTGTTATGAAACACAGTTTTCTACATATTTTCTTCAAAGAAGATTTTTTTGGAGGGTGAGGTGAAATGCTGAAATTTTAACAATTTTTAAAATTTTTTATTTTAAATTAGTATATAAAATGGGAATTAAATTTGAATGTTAATAAATTGTGGTTCAGTTTCTTAAACAGACTGTTTGGATCACTTAGATAACCAAAATATTGTGTTTCGGCCAATATCTTATCTGTAATCATGCGTGCAAGGTGACTTTCATTTTTTTCTCCAAAAATTATACCAATATTATTACACTCTCAAATAAATACATATCAATATTAAGATTTGAAAATGTGTGTACTATAAGAGAAATGACAGATATTTTTCTAGAAAAAAGTTAGTTTTTGAAACGTATTGTTTTTGATAAATAATGTATGGAATTCGACAGATTTTCCCCCATTCTTCGGAGGTTTAAAGGACGTTTTTCCCCATAAATATATTTTAGTTACTTTTTGAAATAATATCATGCGATAGAAGAAGTGATTTATTTTCTAGTTTGAATGAGAATCATAATGATTGCCAAGTAGGAAATAATTTTATGCATCTTAACATTTTGTTATTCGAAATATGACCTCAGATTTGCGAAGAAAACCTTCGTTCTTCAAAGATCAACGCTCGTAAACCTTTGAAAAGTATAAAAAGAAATTGAAAATTTCTGTGATAAAATTACTTTTTTGAATAGCAATAAAATTAAAGTGTATTATTTCGGAGATTTGTTTTTCTTTATTTGTTATTAAAAAATTACTTTAGAAAGTGCGAGACAAAAATTTGTAAACCATTTTGACTTTTATAAATGTATGGAGTGTCCGTCACCTTTATTTCATTTCTCAAGCGAACTCCCAAATGTTCAAATTATTTCAAGATTCTTAAATTTTATTTTCCAAAAAAAATCGTAAATATTGTTTCGAACATGAAAAGTCGCTTCCCAGCAATGTTAGTCTTATGGTTGGGAAGAGAGTATTACAGGGGTAAGTATGGGTTGACTGGCAACAGCCTGGTCTGGACTCCTGACCTTGGCGACAAATTTGGCGACCATTTTGGCGACCTTGGCAACAAATCGATGATTCTAGAAAATGCAACCTTCTTCTCGATGTCTCTATTAGGAAAGAAAATACGCTTGAATGTACCAGAAAACTCCGTGTGACGTCACGGCCTGTCGGGGACAGTTGAAATAAAATACCGAAGATAAACTAAATCTAATTCTGAGGGTGCTAGGAACGACACTGACACTCGTAAAAACGACACAGTTGCATTTAAAAATAACATTTAATAAAAAACATCTATAAATAACTATGGCCGATAAATAAACCTGAAAACGAACTACATTCTTTCAAGCCTACTCAAACAAAACAAATCCGACGCTCCCAACCATAGTTCGAGATTAATTCTCATACGGTGGAGATCTCCCGCTTGTGATGTGGCAGACCAAAGGGTTAAACTCGAATAAATATTTTCAACAAGAGTATATAAGGGCCGGTCTTGGATCAGGGAGCAGTGTGTGTTGATCGACTGGAACAATTTTGGAGTTTTGTCTGCAACGCGAGCTAGAAAGCTGGTGAGCTGAGCGCTATTGAAAGTGTTGTTATTATTATTATCAGTGATTTGCTAACTGTTTGTGCTGCTAAATCTCAAACTACTAAACTGCTATTACCTGTGAATTATTGTCTGTTTACGTTGCTAATCTGTGCAAGATCTATTGTTTCCTGTTACCTGTGCTGCGTGTTTTCCAGTATATCTGTGAATAAACCTTCATTCTCCATTATCCTGCGTAATGGACTGTTTATACCACACACCCACAAAACTATTTTTGTAACGATATGCTCTATTTGCAGAACTTGTCATTAATAATTAAATTTTGGCTCAAAAAAACAAAACAGATGGAAAGAAAATAAAGTACAAACCATAATTAAAAATCGTAATTCAATAATGTAATAATTCTTTATTTAATAAAAAAATCTTAATGAAAATCTGTAAATTTTATATCAACTGATTAAAAACTCTTCGTTTCTTTAAAAAAAGATAAGTCCTTTTTATATTTAAGTCGTTTGACCCCAAAATTAAAAATAATATTTATCCAACCGCGATTTTGTAATGGCTGTTAAAGCTCATGTCTAACGAAGAGATAGTATACAATCCCACAACAAGTGGGAGTGTCTGGGCGTTACCAATCACTTTTACGAATGTTGCGGTTTTTGTAAATATCTTGAGAGCTATTACAGATATGCACACAATGATTTGGATTTCACCGTTTTAGTATCTGAGCTTTGCTCTCATGTAAAAATTTTACTATGTTGCAATTCACTTTTTTCTCACAATCATGTTTAAAAATATGAAAAAAAAATAATTTTTTATTTATGGATTTATTTCATTTTTTATGCAATAAGTTTATGTTCTTTTAGTGAGCAAAAAATGTTTGAGAAACTTATAATAATTTCCTAGATATTATCAAAAGTTCATAAAACTCATTTAACATTAGATGAGCCATTTTTCAAGAGCCTGACACTCTCGAAATTATCATCGGATGTGTATAATTTTTTTGGTGTGCGGGGGGCTAATTTCTTAACCAGGCATAATGGAGAAATTTCGGGATAGCAGCTAATCAGTTAATTGAGATAGCTTGCTTAATCAGTTTTTTCATCTGAATAAACCTATCCTCTTGAACCATTAAAATCGACACTAGTTTTGTGAAGATGCAATAATATATACCAGATTTACAGAGGTGTCCCGTTATTTTGTTGACCACTTTACAATTCCTGTGCGAGTAGGAGTTTTTTCCTCCGAATATAGGATGGCAAAATTATACCATGAGTTGGTTAAGACTTCATTTTTCCAGGGAAGATAAATTATCTGTCCACTATTCATCAAATAGTTTGGTTGCACCCGTGTCTTTTTTCATCAACCATGTGTGATGGCTGGATTAACTGCTAATAAAGGCAAACCAAAAAAATCAAGCCCTCGGCGTTTCGAATAAGCTGAAGTTCGATACTATAAGTCTTATCGAATAAAGCCATTTTTATGAAGCCGTGGGCTGTACAGAATAAATTTCTTTCCTGGCACTCGGACAGTATTTTTATTTAATTTTTTTAGGTTTCTTCCTGCATTTCTCTAAAATGCAATGCTTTCATTTTTGAAACACCCGAATTGAAAAATGGAAACATCTCATAATTCCACTGATTTCAAAAAGAATGAAAACATATAATTTTCTTTTAATTCTGAGTACTTGAACATTTCTTTCATTATTGTATTCCTGTAACAGAGATTCTAGATTGTTAAAGAAATGTCCCATTTTTTTATGTTGACCACTGTACAGCACATAAGACGATCCATCTTTCAGTACGAAGGTACTTGAAATATAAAAGGAGAAACGTTGCAATTACAGCAAAACAAATGAACATTTTTTCTTTTTTATTGTATGTTTTATTTCTTGTTTATTTTAAAACGATGCTAATCTGAATATAAATTAAGGTTGACTATCTATTCCGCAATATATAAGATCTAAAAGACATTTGACATAGATTGGATAAGTTACAACTTTCCACGAAAATAAGATAACTTGTGTAGAGGTAAACGACGTAAATTCAGTTTAAAGAGAACGATAAGGTATTCAAATTTTACGCTTTGGATTTTTTTTTTTGATGTTCATAAAAGCGTTTAATTAAGAGAAACCTGCGTTTAGTTTAATTATATTAGCGTCACATTTTGAAGCAACACGAGGGCTATATATTGGGACGGACCTCGTAGTGTTGAACTGTGGTCAGATGACGAGATCGACACTTCAGCTGACACCCTCCTCTCTAATATTCCACACCACACCAGCGGGAAAGCGTTCGCCCAGATACGTATCATTTAACTAGTAAGAAGCTCACATACACGGAGGGTCTTCAGTGGAATCTGGTTTCGAACCCGATAACATCCGGCTCCGAGATATGAAAAATGAATTCGTTGGTTTATAAATGTAAATTTAAATTTATATTATTAATATTTCTGATGTTATCTGAAACATCAGTAATACGACTGAAGAACAAGTATAAAACTATATTTGAAATAAGATTTCATCCTGCACATGTTTTCTCATCAAAAGTTTGTGGAAAGGAGAAACTAGCTATTTTTACCACCTGATCCGTATTCACGCATCGATATTCCTGCTTAACTGATTTTCTGTACTCTTCAATCACTAATTAACTGAAAACCGAACATGTGGTTCTCAGTGAAACCAAAGCAGTTAAAAAACACAGACGTGTGTTTCGAGAAGAAAGGCTCTATTACCCAACCAGACCTTGGATTTTCCTCCTCTTTCAATACTTGCTTCTCTCGTAGACAGAATGGGTAAATATTTTATCAGGCCTTTTCCTCCCACCAGCTCTTTGCTTGAGACGGAGGAATCAATTTTCGTGAAGAATATCGCGCTAACGAAGATTGACCCCAATCTCTAGCACCTCAGGATGATGAAAGTTCACTGGAACGTCTTTCGATAAGAAGAACTTTATGTCTTTTTTTTGAAAGAAGGGAAAATCCACGAGCAGAATAAATTAAGAAAATTTAATTCTTTGAGGAAAGAATAAACACTGCATAACGAGCTTTATGCTTCTTATTTTTGATATAAGAATATTCGGAAACTGAATCGTTTTTCAGCATAGGATTAGTTTGTGTGTCAGTATGAACAGGGTGCCCACTAAGTCCCATACACACCTTTTACTTCAGGAGAAAGCTGCAGCTATCTTCATAATAGAATGGAATGTCTTTGAATAAGGTAGAGTGACTATGGCGCTACTGGATTAAACCACTACACGCCACCTGGTGGAAAACAGTGGATTGCGATTAAACTCTAAAACGTACAAGAGATGAGGAAAAGAAATGATAATGAAGTTGTAGAAGCATCATCAATTTAGTAAAAAAACCATATGGTCACGATGCTAAAAACGAAAGCTTAAAATGCGTTTGTACTGTTTTCAGCTCCGAGACGTTGGTTCCATACGTATGACGTTGCTCTGCTACATCATCAAGTGAACAGTACCTGGTAGAATTCGGGGATCAATAATCAGTGTGAATAGTGGTTTTCCAAAGTCTGGATCTATATTCACGCATCTAACTCAGCCAGTGGAGCCTTTTTCTGTAGGACCTCCAAACACGCGTGATGCCACCACCCATAACATTCCAGATGTTTGACGCTTAAAGTGCTTATACCATGTCGTGAACCGGTATACTTACACGTCAGATCAAGTTCAAGAGATGTAGCATGCTGTAGCTGACGGGAGAAATTTGGTACATCAAAATAAAGGACTCTTCGATAACTAGTTTTTTTTCTCTGAATGTTTGTCAGTGATTAGTGCAGGTCTAGACAAACAAATAATGACTGATTGCGTTCTGTTCTAACATTTACGTCTCAAGGTGTCTTTTTGTCTAAATCGATGATGTTCTACACTTGTATATTCGCTCCTCTCTTACCATATCTAGGAATAAGTACATTAACTCAGACGATTTCCACCAGGTGGGCTTGATGAGTTTCTCGAAAGCCATTAAATCCCCCCTCTACTCTAATTTATCCTCATATAACAAAACGCTCAATCGATTAAAGGTGATGTATAGCACAATCCTATATCTCTCTACAAACTAGAATTGCAAAAAGTTTTCGTTTTGAATTGTTACTCCAAAATGAAATTTGTATACTTACGACATTCATAAAAATCGTTATGGCAGATAGAACTTGTTTCGTGATACAGGTTTTAATAATACGCTTACTCATCTAAAAATGACATATATTTTTTTTCTGTAAATAAATAATAGTTCTCTGCCGAAAAGATATATCCCATACGAGTCAATGTAATAGTTTTGAACTTCTGTAGGCGCGTAATCAGAGGTAACGTCTTGCGGCAGAAATCCGGTTTTTGGTTTTGACTCGCAGATCCTCGAAAACAGCTTCACCCCATGTGTTCATGCAGATACATGCCGATATATTGTTTTACAACGGAGGATTCCAAGACCATCCGCACTTCCTCGCATGCGCGCGGGCAGCGTTATTCATGAAAGAAGGCAAGGAAAGGGTAGTGAAGAATAGGAAGGAGATGTTTAAATTTTACAGCGTGATTAACTACCTCAGGAAATACGCAGTATGTATGACTCATTGCTTACGACACGCTCTTCCAGAAATCGTCCTAAAGTTATTAATCTTGGAATCCGTTACTGAAAGTGCTTCTCACTAGCAGCTCAAAGTATCAATGCACAACTATTGAGAACAGAAAACAGATAGAAGATAATTTCGCAGATACAAATAATGGAATCAGAAGAAGGGGTTTATCTCACATGATATATTATTACTGTACTGTCAATGTGATGAAATATTATTAAATAATAGCAGCATTTCTAGAGCGATATATTAATAACAAGATTTTTGTTATGCATTAATAAAAAAAATGGGTAATAATACCGCTAGAATTATTATTAATAATAACCGGAACTATCACAATCACCGTTACGCTATCTATGATATTCAGGCCATCTAATTGACCCA
>BGPR01049286.1:0-11343 GCA_013235015.1 Araneus ventricosus
CAATTTAATTATTGCGAATGTCAGGTGTCAAGCCTAAAAAAACACCGGACAAAACTTTAATTAGCAAAACAATTTTTCAGCTAATCATGAAATAACGCAGGTTACTTTGCGAAATATTTGACGACGTAAGATTATAAAAAGTGGTTAACTTACTTGGTTAATAGTCCCTGTTAAACGGTTTAAAGAAAAGGGCATTCTGCAGCACCTTGCGCATTTGGGAATAACTCGCCTAGATGAATTCTTTTTTTTTTTTATCTTGCGGCCGTTTTTGCCGTTGTGTTTTGTCTGCATTGTATTGTCTCTCGTGGTGGAGGCCATGTTGAACTCTTGTGACTGCAATAAAAAAGTTGCAATTTTCTTTCATTTTGTCTACATTTTCGTTCGCTTATATCAGCGCTTCTATTGGTGACACTTTGTAATAATTTGTTTCGTGCTTTCCCTCTTGGGAAAATATAAATATGCATAGACGCATACCTCGCAAATCGATTTAAATCTGATTAATTTTCGATTTCTTTTTATAATTTTTTAATGGATTTTTTTCGTTTCGGATTCTTCCCACCCGGTTTATCCATTCGATAACTATATGTGAAGCTGATGAGTTCAGTTTTTATAAGGAACTACTCATTTCTTGTGAATCGATTAAGTAATTGATTGAAATTCTAAAAAAGAAAATTAAGATTAAGCGTCCGTACAATTTTGGACACTGCTCCTGTATTGGTTTCTTTTCTAAATCTGTATGAATTAGTTAATTCCTGATTTATTAAGGTGTATTTTTGAGCCCTACTTTGAAATGTACAATGTAGCAACTAATTAGTGTCCCCCTCAACTTTGGAGACCTCGAGAGGTTTTTAGAGGAATTAATTGTGTGCGTACTTCTTATATTCAAATGCTCTTCACTCAATTTTTTCAAATTAAAATCATGTATCGTTTAAGTTATTCTTATGATTTGTCACTTTTTCAAATTTTCTTTCAGGCCAGTGCGTTAAATATATTTTTTTAACTTTTCGTTGTCTGGCTCACTAGTCGAAAACGTAGGCATAATTTATATTAATATGTTTAGATTGCTTTAAATAATTTTGTGATTTGTTACCATTTTTAAATTTTTTTAAAAATAAAATAACAAGATTTTCTTACGCGTGTATATATTAAGATAGGAGATTTGTTTGGTTACAATTTAAAATAATAATTTTATTAAAATAGTTTAAATAGAAGATTAGAAGATTTGTTTTTTCAAAAAGTTACCAAGATAGGAGTAAAAATAGTTACATAAATTGGTGTGTTTAAATCACTGATGCCATTAATCTTGAACTAGATGGAAAGCCAAGGAATCAGTTTCCATCACTTGTAGTCTTCATAAGTTGGAAGTGAAACAAGTCAAAGAAACAAGTAATATAAAAAAAAATAAAGTCAATTCCTACTTAGGTGATTCGAGATATAATGAAAAATGTACTGCGCATGCGTAAAGATATGGCTGACATTCGGAGGTGCTTCGATTATCCCATGGGCCATCCATATACCCAAGAACGAAGTCTGTAATGTTAATAGTTTTCGAGATATAATGAAAAAAGTACTGCGCATGCGTCATGCAAAATATGAAATGACAGACAAGAAACGAATTAATAATACATTGTCATCTAGTTCTGAGATTTGTTTAAAGTTTCAAGTCTCCAGCTCATCGGGAAGAAAGTTTAAAATCGATTGCAAAATTTGAACAAGATATATATATATATATATAGGCAGACAATTAAATTTATCTACAAGTATGATTCTTGAGGGACTTTCGGATGGCTAACCAGTTAATCTAAGACAACTTCTTGCTATAAATTCCCCTAACAATCCCACAGAATGGCTCATAACGGCCACAAAATTGATCAAAATTCAAAAATCGGATGTAAATCAAATTAACCCTAGCCACTCTACAACCCAAAATTTAAAAACCAACTCTTTTAATGGTAACCAAAGGAAGCCAAGAAATTTTAGGCCCCAGAACTTTACACCCAGACAAAATTTTAGGCCAAATAACTTTCAACCAAATTCTTATCCCAGGCAAAGTTTTAGAAAAAATAACTATTACCAAACTCCTCCCCCTAGGCAAATTTTCAGACCTTTCAGTAATGCTAACACCCATTTTCAAGACAAATTGCCACCTTCACCATGCTGGCTTTGCATAAAAGAAGGCATTGCCAATGCTTATCATTGGGTACAAACTTGCCCATTTGGTTTTTCTGCAGTACAATTACCATCTCCTAATCCTGCTCCACCTAACTTTGACCCTCCAAAGGAGAAAAATCAACAATGACAATTGCCTAAAGTATCCGGATACTACAAAAGGAACCCGTTGCCATGAATTTAGACACTGGTTCAACTATTTCTTTAATCCCACGTGATTTAGTGACAAAAACAATTTAAAAATGACAAATGCTCAAGGTATAATTGTGCAGAAAACCCGGGGTACAATTAGCCTTACTAAAACTTGTACATTTTCATTAAAAATTGGTAAAATATACAAGACTGTGACTATGTATGTTCTATATCATACTTTACCTTATATAATCCTAGGAATGCCAGAATTGGTAAAATATGACATAACCATAGACTGCAGTAAAGAAAAAATTTGTCAAAATGGAAAAAAACTTAAATAAAAGTCAAAAGGATTAAAATCATCCAAATGATGAAAACAAACAAAACATTTCTTTACATATTTCTGAATGTAAACAAATAAACTCCCATTGTTCTCAGACCACTGAAGATCAGGTTAACCTTCCTCAGTCTGTCACAGAGAATAAATGTGAGTTAATAAAAGAAGTAAAAAATATAATTAAAAATTTTGATTCAGTTTTTTCAAAGGACAAGTATGATGTTGGTGCACTCAGAGTTGAACCACAGAGAATTGTGCTCAATTCTGACTTGCCAGTTAGTTTGAGACCTTATCGAACTTCGCCTGTTGAGGAACAAGAAAAAAAGAGTCAGGTTGAGAAATTGTTGCAAGCTGGTTTAATTAAAGAAAGTAATAGTCCCTCTTCATCTCCTGTAACTTTAGCTTTTAAACGCGATGAGGGTAAAAAGACTCGATTATGCATAGACTTCAGGAAATTAAATGCTCTATGCAAATCAGACTCTGAACCCTTACCACTCATGGATAGTCTACTAGATAAATTATCAAAAGCAAATTTTTTTCCTCTTTGGATTTGGCTTCTGGGTATTGGCATGTGCCCATTCACCCCAAAGATACTGAAAAACTAGCTTTCCGCACAAATGTTGGCTTATATGAGTGGTGCAGATTACCATTTGGCATTAAAGTAGCTCCTGCAATTTTTAATAGATAAATTCGAAGAATATTAACTAAATATAAAATTGATTTTGCTTGCAATTATTTCGATGATATCATTGTGTACTCTTCATCTGAACTAGAACATTGGAAACATCTTAAAACAATCTTTGAAATATGTGAAAAAGAACACATTAAATTGAAACTATCCAAATGTGTTTTCGCCCAAACTAAAATTAGTTTTTTGGGTTATGAAATTGAACAAGGTAAAGTTTCCCCTAATAATGCTAATATTGAAACTATCAGAAAATGGCAGGCCCCCAGTAATGTTAAAGAACTTCAAAGGTTCTTAGGTACTGTAAATATTTACAATAAATTTATTCATCAATATGCTAAACTTAGATACCCTTTAAATCAACTTTTGAAAAACGATGTAAAGTTTAACTGGACAAATGAATGTCAGGATTCATTTGACAAACTTAAAGAAACCCTAACAACTAAACCGGTTTTAAATTTATATAACCCTGATGTAACTTATCATGTTTTTGTCGATGCATCACAAAAAAGTGTTGAAGCTGTTTTGAAGCAACCTAATGCCTCTGATGTTTTACATCCAATAGCTTATCATTCTAGAACTTTAAGAGACTATGAAAAAAATAATGCTATAACTGAGTTAGAATGTTTTGCAATAGTTGATGCTTTGGATAAATTTTACTATTACCTCCACGGCCAAAAATTTGTCATTCATACTGATCATGCGGCTCTTGTTTGGCTCAAAAATGTTAAAAACTTAAGAGGTAGGTTATTCCGCTGGTCATTAAAGTTAAGTATGTTTGACTATGAAATTAAATATCAAAAAGGTTGCACTAACATTGAAGCAGACATGTTATCTAGGCATCCAGTTTCTCACCATCTTCAACATTCAGTACATTTGTTAGACATAAATGAAATAAAAATTCAACAAAAAAATAATAATCTCTGTGGACCTAAGTATCATGAAGTTAAAGATTTAATAGTAATAAAAAAGAGAAATTTGTACAAAATAGTTGTGCCATTTTCATTAAGACTTAAATTGTTAAATCAAGCTCATGAACAATTTGGTCATCCTGGTGTCCAAAAAATGTTAAATTTAATTACTCCTCAGTATTATTGGCCTAATATTACATCTGATATAACTGAATTCTTTTAACATTGCTCTTTTTGTCAAGTTAACGAAAAACGAAAACAAAAAAGATTTGGCCTGCTCCAACAAGTACCTCCTTACTAGTACACCTTTCGAATGTATTTCTGTAGATACTGTTGGAGGTTTCAATTATTACAACTCAACAAAAAATTTCTTCATATTGTGATTGACCATGCAACAAGACATGTTTGGGCTTTTCCCTCAAAAAATGAAAACTCTGAAACTTACATTAATATTCTAAAATAAATTTTCCAAATTCAAGTCCTTGTAAAATTATTAACTGATAGAAATGCTGCATTTACTTCTTCTAGATTTAAAAAAATCCTAAGAAATTATAATGTTAAACATCTTTTTAACCACAGCCCATCACCCACAAACGAATGGAAAAGTTGAACGTGTTAATCAATCATTAGTAACTAGGCTTAAATGTAAAGTTAATTCCACTTCCACTAAAGCTCCTTGGACTAAATTATTAGAAAGTGTTACTAATGAGTATAATTTAACTCCCCATTCAATAACCAAATATCCACCTGCCTACTTGTTGCTTGGTACATTACCCTATGATTCCCCTATTGGTCAAAATAGTTATTATGAACCTGTTAACGAAGCTCGTAACTTGGCGTTACAAAGAACAATAGATTACCATAACAGAAACAAAATAAGATATGATGCACGTTTCGTTGACAAGAAATTTAACCCAGGTGATCTTGTTGTTTATAAAGAATTCCATTATCCCAATACCAGAAAATTAAGTTCTCCTTTTTCTGGCCCATATGAAATTATTAAACAATGTTCTGAAGTAACTTATGAAATTAATAAACCAAATCCTTTAACAAAACAAGCCACACAAATTGTGCATATTTCTAAATTAGGATGTTTTCATTCACCAGATAAACTTAAATTAAGTCATGAATAATAAATTAACTGCTTGGGAAAAAAGCTTGTCTTGCGTTTATAATTCTGTCCCTTTTGGTAAGAGGTCGGACAGTTCAAAAATTATTTCCCCATGGAGGGCTGAGTCTTACATATTTTTCTTCTTTGGTGTTTCCCAAAGAACAAAACGATGATGATAAATGAAATGAGACTTACTGTATTAAAAAAAACAGCGTTTAACAATATTGTGTTTTGTTTGGTGCATTGTCTCTCTCTCTCTCTCTCTCTCTGGGAGAATACATGAAACAGATCACAGAGACCTTGTCTCTTTTTTGCCCAGACTTGGTGATACTCCCAGTTGCTTAGGCAACATCATCAAGATTAAAAAAAATACTTTTGTCACTGATGTTAAACTCAATCAAATGTCACTGACATCAAACATTAGTATATTCATATTTTTCTATTAGAAAAATATTTGTATTTTTATTTATCAATGTTTTTTCATACCATTTTAGATTAGGGATTGCAATCCGGCACCAATTTCAATCCGGTCCGATAGGACACATCAAAACTATTTTGTCTTTTCATTCCAAAATCAACTGTATAAAAGATGATAAAGTGAGTGTATTACAAAGTTTATAAAAAAAGCGTTAATTTCTTATGAAATCAACTTTTTTCACACTGTTATAATTAATCAAAATTTACGTATGAATCAACAATAAAAATTTAGTACAGTGCAACTAGTTAAATTGTAATTGTTATATTAGTTTAGTAATAATTAGATAATGACGGGCGGTTAAGTTCAGTCTCACTTAATAGATTTCACAAATGACATCAATGATAACTTGTAATGTAACTTATATTGTGTAAGTAACTTATATTAAATCTAACTAAATCAAGCTTATCAACTGAGATCACAATAATTAGGTATTTTAGACACGCCAAGCAGTGTCATTCTTATAATTATGACAGTCATCATGAATCTGTTTAACCAATGGCACAATTATACAATAACTTCTTCGTATTTTTTAATATACTTACTTTAAATTATTATTTTAAGTAAAACAATTAAAAAAACTCAGTTTGGTTTTGAAAAAATTATGGTAGGAAACAAAATAGTGTTAATGGTGTCATCTGTCAATCGACTTCTTACAGAGCTACAAATATAACCAGCGGCCTAGAAAGCCCTTTCTGCTTCTACACTTGTCGGTTTTATTGTGAACAAATACTCATGAATAGAAGACAAGTATTTTCCTCTAACTCCTTAACTTTCACATGGAGTCATTTCCTTTCTTAATGTTTTCTCATAATCTTTCTCTTTTTTTTGGTATTTATGCTCTAGGTTTTCATATTTTGCTGGATTTGCATTTGTAATTCTTTCTCTCTTTTCAATGACGATGAATCTCAGTTATTTTCTACTATATTATCTACGTTTTCTTTAAAGCTATCATCTTGAACAACTCTTTCTAAGATATTTTTCATTTCTAGTCTTACAACTTTTTTTTCGGCATACGTCTTGTATCGTCATCATTTTTTTTTTATTCTGTAGGTATATTAATATTCCTGTTTTCATTTTGAATTGATTTCAAAAGTGACATGTTTGTTTTAGAACTAGTACCTGCAATGCAACATAAATAGGTACATACTTACAATTTAGAACGTTATTTCGGTCATTATGTAAGAAGAAAGTCGTATTATAAAGAAAAATCAGAAATATGGATCGTTACTCAATTCATTTCTAAGTCTAATTATCTGCTTAAATCATTCTCGTACTTGTAAATGCAACATAAACACAATTCATCAATCAATTGAACAATAAAAATGTCTATAATTGAAGCGGGTGAGTCAGCGTCGAACGACTCGTACACACCACGCATTTAAGTACCTACTCTTTCAACAATGCGAGTATTTTTTCAAGAAATCGGCTTCATGTATTTTTTTAATTTACCGGATCCGGTAGACGTCTAATGAAGCCGCATCCGCCGGATTACCGGATCCGGTTTTCCGGGTTGCAATCCCTAATTTTAGATGCATATACAATTGAATATTTACATTAAATTATTTTTCATATAAACAAATCAGTAGTTCAATTACTATTGAAAGAACTTTTATTTGAAGGACTTTTCATCACGTGAATGGAATTTTTTCTACAGTCAACTAGGTAGTGTTTATTGGAGTGCTCCAGGGAACATGATATATAATATAAAATTTTTGTGTACATATTATTGAAATAATTTTTATATTAATGAGTATTTTCTATGTTTTTATAAATATCCTTGCATTTATATTTTGCTTGTACTCACTGAAGTGCATTTAAAAAAGTGTATATCTTACTGACATTTATTGTTGATATTCATAAATTCAAGCCCATGACCAGCAATTAAAGCAATTTATCAAAATTTTAATAGTACTCTAAAAGTAACTTGTCCAACTTCGCAGGTTTTGCGATAGCAAGGGCCCTGCTGTCGTACGACTCTTGCGGAGGGGGGAAATTGTGATATTTTAATTTTTTCACTTTCCTAAATAATTTTAACGACACCTCATTTTAATTACTTCTACTTCATCATAATAAACGCACTACAACTTTCTTTTCAAGTCACGAGTTTCTAAAAGGGAAATTCAATTTTCTGGGTTCTTAAGCGTTCTGCGCATTCATATCTGCCCTTTTTCACGCCAGCATGTAAGCTTTCAACAACAACGCGCCGCTCAGGATTTAACCTTCTGAATACTGGTCATTGAGCTATGTAAAAATTGAATCCTTTACCTATGAATAAATAACGTAATATCCTCAATGCCTGAATAAAAGAAGATTTAAGCCAAATATTGTCTCTTCCATGACCAAAATGGACAACATTTCACCTTAGTAAAGCCTGATCTTATATATATATAGGGAGAGTGTGAACTAATAGTAGGAATTGAATAAAACAATACAACGACATTAAAGACATCAGGTGTTGGTTTAAAGAGCACAAAAACCGATTTACAGAAAAAAATTTTATTTATGCGAAAGGCTTTATTAGTTAAATACGATTCAACGTTGTAATAGTTCTAAGTAAACAAAAATAGTTTGCGGAAAAGGCAGGATGCAGGAGAAAATTGACTTACTTCCATCCCGCGGCAACCGCGGGGTAAACAGTCACAGGGTTAAATTTACTTCTAAGGACCGAGATGCTGTGAAAATAAAATAAATCCGTCGTCTTCTGAAGTGACGAATATTTTAAACTCCATTTCTCTTAATCTTTCCATGACTACATAGATCTGAAAACAGACGATTTGAAAAAAGGATAATCTTCACAAACGTGTAATATCGATTTTGAAAAAAAAATATTTTGTCTTATTTCAGGCGGTGCAAATGAGGAAGAAAAAAATCCCTTTTCGGCAAGCTTGATGGCAAAGGTAGATTCCTTTACGTTAATGTTACAAAAGTCATGAAATATTACTTATTGATCAATACAGACACAGCCAATGACTTTTTGTTTCTACACATTGCAGTATTTACGCTGTGATTCTGTTTTCATGTCATTTGATTTTTTGCTATATCAAGGTTTTATGATTCCATTTTTCTTTCCAAAAAGTTATGATAGATTTTTCGGTCAGTACATTGGTCAATTTTTTTATATCTCAACACATAATCATTCAACAGGTAGGAGTCATATAGAAATAAACATCTCAGCAGTGCAAATATCTCCTAGATAACATTAAGCCAGCCTATCTGAAACAGTAGCAAGAAATTGACTCTTGGCACTAATGAAGAAGGACTCTAGATTTAAAAATTAATTTATTTAATCTAGGTTACAATATAATTGTGCGAACATTACTTTGTCATATGGTAAAATCACATGACATGATACACTTAAACACTACTAAAATGGGCTCATTTAGAGAACTCCCTGGTTACAGAGATAATAGTCACTAAATTCTTAACATATAAGAGAATAAAAATTATTAAACATTATGAGTGGCAAATTTAATACGTGTTCTTAAAGCATAGGATATGAATGCAGCCTATTTGAACAGTAAATTTAAATCTCCATCGACGGTTAAAACCAAATACTCAGGCAGAAAATTCCAAACAATTTTGAAGTTAAGGAGATATTTTTCAATAGCAAAGAGGATAAAGGGAACTCTTATTTAATTACTCTTATTTTTGGCTACTTTATATTGATTTTATTAAACAAGTCATGGTCCCGCCATGTTTAGTTAAATATCAAATTAAAGTATTCTGTCAAAAAAACCTACTATCTATTTAACTATTAAAATTATTTGATTAATTAAAATTAACTATCTACTTAATTAAAGTTAAAAAATTAATTGTTACAAAACTCCACTAAATCCTTTTTTATGGCTTATACTATATGCCAGCAATCTTTATCTTATAATTATTTAATAATTATATTAATTTAAATAAAAGTCACTGTGGCTAAGTATGTATGTTCCACATCTCCTCCTAAACCACTGGACTGATTTCAATCAAACTTTTCAAACTTTTTATTTAGGAAAAGAAGAAGGTCATCTTCAACTTTTCAAAGCCTAAAAGATGCTTAAAATTTCATTTAATTAAAAATTAAGCAAGGCGTTTTTCCGCGATGTCTTTCATTTCCATAAATTTGTTTCTCTCATTTTATTGTTCTTATCAAAATTAATTTTAAACTGAATTCGTAACAATATTCTTGTTGATCGAAAATAATACGAAGAACTGTTTCCAGAAGGAAGAATGCTAAAAGAAAATTTTAAAAGTAGACGATTTAACAATTTATATCGGGACCAGCTATTGATTTATTTTCACGCTTTAAATTAATGAATAATTAAACAGTTAATTTAATTGTTTCAAAATATTCATTAAAACCTTTCATTGACTTTATTAATTGTTAACAAAATTTGAAGTACCTACATAACAAATAATAAAGTATGAAGAAAACGGATGTTATTAAAAATTGTCTGGTTCAATTGATATTCTCATTTTAATTAAAAGCGTTTTAGATCAGAAAAGTAATTTGCGTATTATAATATTTATACAATAATAATTTTTACATTAAAAATATTAAACATGAAAACATTTTAATCCGGAGCAAACCCAGGTATATCAATTAACAGTTATAATTAACAAAATTTAACAAAGATATTAACTATAAATTAATTAGTCATAAATTAATTATATATTATACCGTATAAAAAGTGAAGGTGAATGAGGTTGATGGGAACTCATAACTTCTAAATAATTCTTGATGTCAAAAGACTTTCAATATAAAAGTAGTTTGTTATGATATGGTGATAATTACCTTAATTGAAATTTTCTTTTTATCTTCAATCTTAACGAAGCTATGGGGAAATGATAAATTGGGGGGCGGGTATTGAATATCGCTTTTCAGCTCATAACTTATAAGCAATGCAGACAAAAAACTTTTAGTATAGAAGTTGTTCGTTATCATAAGGTGATAATTTGCCTAATTGAAAATTTTTTTCTATCTTTAGTCGTAACAGAGCTATTGGGAAAAGATAAGTTGGGGAGGGGATTGAAAATGGCTTTTTAGCTCATAACTTCTAAGAAATTGTGGCTATCAAAAAAGTTTCAGTACAAAAGTTGTTTGTTGTGATAGGGCAATAATTCGCCTAATTTGAATTTTCTTTCTATCTTGAATCGTAAGGGAATTATGGGAATATGAAATTTTCAGTCCCCCACCATTTCCACCCCCTTTGAGCTGGTTAGTCCATCTGCGAACTCGGCCGAGATTTTCACCGTCCTTACAACATATCCGTCGCCAGTTAAAATCTAATCAAAATTACTCTAGTTATCGTGTTTACAAAATAACACGGGCCAAAGCGTTATGCATGTACTTCTCTACTACTAATAATAAAGAAAAGAACATTTTGCCCTCTAATCTCATAAATATTGGAGCTACAAGAATGAAACAGGGTAAAAGAAACTGCAAATGACCAGAGCTTTCCAATGAGGGGTAACGTGCATAGGTTAAAACGTATTTTAAGATAGGGGGAGAGGAGGGGAAGGGTGGGAAAATCA
>BGPR01049287.1:0-11343 GCA_013235015.1 Araneus ventricosus
ATGAGTTCTTGTACATAATCATCTGACAAAGGCTCTCACTGCAACTTTCTGTAAAACGTTCTAAAATCTGTACAGAAATCATAGGGGGAATAAAGAATTCTGTTTCACCGTTTTCGAAAAAAAGAAAGCAAAGATGATTTTAAAAAAATGCTTCACTATTCTGAAAGTATGCGAAGGTGATTCTTGAAGTCTCGTGCATAAAATGTTCTTCAGGCATTCTTTCGTCTTCTTTATCCTGATGTTTTTCTAACATTCTTTCTTTTCCCTTTGACTGTTCTCTCTTTTATGAATTGGGGCGTAAATGTTCTTTCTTTGTTTTTGCCTTTGACTCGTTCATTTACACTTCTTCATTTGCTCTTTTTACATCCTTCTCCATCGCAATCTGTCTTCTCTCAATTCCCTTCTCAATCGATTTTTCATTTTTTCATTATTTCTTCTATGTTTTTAAAAGTTTTTTTCTTATCTCATTTATTTTTAACAGCATATTTTATGCTGCTTCTTATCTTTTTTTTTTACCAGGAATTGGTAGTTTTGCGTTTTGGCTTAATAGCTCAGTTTTATTTATTTTCTAATTCTAATTTGTTTTGTTTCCAAAAAATAAATTCTGATACTCTTTTTCAGTACTTTTTAAATTTTTAATACCTCAATATTTTCAATTGAATCTTGCTTTATTTACTGTTAAATTAACGGTGTAATACTTAATTGGAGGCAAAGGCAAATTAGGCGCAATAACGTGTCATTCTTTTATGCACTTCATATAATCTCTCACGCTTTTGTTGTTGAGTGTTTCACTTTTGATAAACAATGCATTTAAAATAGAGCCATTAAAAGTTGAAAACGTCAATATCACTAACATTGCATTAAAGTATTTCTTGGACTGACATTTTGAGGAATTGCCATAATTTCAGCATGAATGTAAACTGTGCCAGAAAAATTAATTTTCAATATTTTATATTTTATTGCCTTGCATTTCCCATTTGACAGCCATTTAAATCTTGAACCCATTTTAACTTTGCTTCAAGGAATTATTTTTCAGAATATTTTAGAGGATTAGGCTTATAATATTTTCTCTGAACTATATCTGAGAGGCTGTGAAAAATGAAATATATATATAAACTCGTGCTATAAAAACGAATAATTGATTTATTATTATTCCTTGAAGGAGCAATTATTTATCTTTCAATCGTGGCTTTAGATTGAATACAGAAATGTTTAAAACATTTATGATTGCATTGCATATATTTGGCACAATACTCTTCATGTCTTACCAGAAATTAGTTATCGAGTCAAATAAAAAGAAAATCAGAAATTCTTCCCGTACACATTTTTTCCTCTGATGAATAGAAAAGTTAATAATATCTATAACTTTAACAATTCGGAACAATTTTAATAACAGATTTATTTTTGTAAAATATTTTATATGCTTTTTTCACACAAGATTTAAATTAAATGCATTCTAAATTGTCATCACAACAAATCTGACCATTTCCTATGAGATGCTAATTTGTTCGTGAAGAAATGGTGGGGATGAAATTTGTTAAATGAAGTTGAAAATATTGAACATTCTGACACTTTTCTACAGTGGCTATTCACTGTTCGTAAGAAAATTGGTTCTGTTCAGATCTGAAGTACATAGTTTTTTTAAATGAAACAAGAAACGTCGAATAGGCAGGTTCTTTACAGAAGAGATAACTTATAAATATAGAACTTTACAAACGCTATCTGAGTCTTAGTGGAGAAGTTATACTTTTAACAAAGATATCGTAAATTAAAAATCAAAAAATAAGCAGAGTTAAACGCCAATTCGCTTTGTTTTATTTTGTAATTAATCAAGGTATACTGTCTAAACTCTGAAACCGTTGCTTAGTAATAGAAAAGCTCAAAAAATATAATAATAATAGTAAGTCACAGACTTCTAAAGTTTTCTGGAAAGCAATCATAATATTTCGATATAATATGTATCCAAGAAAGTTGTGAAATGTTGAAATTAGGTTTTTAATTTTGCAATTAATTAAAAGAAAAAATTTAATAGCACTCATCATAAAATATCACTAAAAAATGGGTTTGTTTTAGGTAGACCTTTTCCTTTTTGTTTTTTGAGAGTTTGTTTTCCAAAAAAAGCGAACAGAGTTTTTCTCTGAATAACAAAACTACGAAAGCTAAATAAAAGAAATGGCAACGCTTGACTGAATACACATTTTCAGTGGAAAAAAGAAATCATTCAAGTAAGACCAAGCACTTAAACAAACACGCCTTTGAAAAAAGTGTGTTTAACTTTTATTCCGCGGCACATTTCGTTTAGCTTCTTTGCGTGCTACGTAATTTTTATTATTAAAACAAGAACGCTGTTTAATTTATTTAACTTTTATTTGTCTGCGTAGTTTACTCGGGCCCATTTTTACTTTAATTGCTCCTTTTAATCGATACTGGAACAAATCGCTAATTGCGTTACTAGACGACTATTAACCTGAATAAATCTTTAAATAATAAATGGTAAGATAATCCAGTTGCATAAGATGTTTCTTTCAACTCTCTAATTTGCAACTTTAAATAACTTGTTTATATTTTTCTCGAAAACATAACTTCTAAATATGACTTTTTATATATGGGGAAAATAACGCGAAAGTTTATACAAATTTATCGGATCTCTTTCAAATATTAAGAATTAGATAATAATTTGCTACTATTTTATATTTGCATTAATGCACTAAATCCATACATTTGAAAGGATAAAAGAAATTTGGATATTTCTTTATTGCATAAACAACACAGCGAAATAATAGAAACAATCTTTTATCAATTTTCATTGTAAATCATATGTTTGGGGATACTTTTTAAATAGGACATTTAAATCAAATATTTCGAAATTCGTAATTCCATAGTTCTGATTTCCTTCGTCTTTGGATATAGTTTGATATTAGGGTGGGCCGAAACAAACTTTTTCTTTTCGAAACGCTATAGTGCGAAAACTTGCCTCTTTGGTAGATAAGTTAAATGCAAAAAAAAAATTGCTTACATCTGGCGGTAGCGCATCGACCCAAAACTTTTCGAAAATATAGGATTTTAATAATTTTTCTAATAACTGGTAAAAAAAATAACTTCTATAACAAGTAGCTATAGGTGCAGTTTAGTACAACAAAGTGTAGGAACGATAAATAAATGGAAAAATAATGCATTTCACTATTTGTTAATAGCGCGTTACACTGAAAAAAACCACATTTTTTTACAAAAAATGTACAAATTTCCATTGAAACAGAAAGTTGTTTCTAATTGTTTAAATTTCAATTTGTAATCAAATATAGTCCTTTACTTACCTTCAGTTTCTTTTGGTACTTTGAAATGAGATTTGCTTGAAAAACTTGGCATTGAAGATTTTGAAAGAAAAGTAGTTCTTATAAAACCATAACGGGAATTGGAACCATCGACTTTTTGTGATGCCTTGGTTACCAGCTTCATACATCGTTCCACTGATTGGGTATGAAATGGGAAGACACCCTCAAGTAAACTCAAAGCAGTTTCGAAAAACCATAAAAGAGGAACATTATTCAATTTTACAAGAACCAGGTTCTGTGTTCGTTGGTCACGTTGCACCCTCTTCTGGGTCTGCTCAAAACAAAGCCAATAGCATTCTTTCTTATTTGAATGAAACTGGATTTCTATTACATGAATTGGACGTAATTGGATGTGATGGAACCGTTACCTATACCAGGTGGAAAACAGGTGTTATTTGCGAAATTCAAAAACAAATTAAAAGACCACTACAGTGTGTGGGGGGTGCCTCTTACACTTTAATGAATTGCCATTTCGGCATCTGTTCATAAATTTAGATGATGGAGCGACTGGGACAAAATCATTTAGTGGTCCGATTGGCACACAGCTCAGTAAATGAGAAAAACTCCCAGTGGCAAATTTTTACAGTAATTAGTGTGAGATTATAGAAATTGAACGGAAAATTTTAAGCAAAGATAAACAGTATCTGGTGGACATATTTCATGCTATATAATCAGGCAGATCTAAGATTTATCTGTTCGTGAACCTGGTCCACTTTCCCATTCAAGATGATAAACAACGGCGAACAGACTTCTCCGTTTGTATTTAAGTATTGAAAACCCCACAGATGAACACAAGATCTGTTTTTTTCATCCTAAAATCATATATAGCTGTATGGTTTAACCTTAAGAAAAGTAAGTACTTCAAAAATGGACCAGAACATGTATTTGAAGTTATAAAATCATTAATATTCCTGCCGGAAAACTTGTTAAAAGTCATTGACCCAGTAATTCAGAGAAATGCATTTTTTGACCATCCAGAAAACTTGGTTTTGAGTGTGTGTGGTAGTAGATAAAAGGGGATCATATAAGGGAGTAAAGTTTCTAGCTTTTATAATTATTCTGAAACCTAACTTCTAAAAGAAAGTCAATTAGGAGTTTCCAACCACCAAATATCAATTTCCTAGCTACAGACTACATTGAAATGATTCACTGGCACACTATTACACTTTCGCCACCACCTCTGCTGCGAAGATTCACGAATCAAGAGACTTGGTTTGAAGTCCAATCAGGTGGAACAGCAGATGAGTGGAAATTCGACAAGTTCCCAAGCAGTGGAACGATGTGTGAAGCTGGTAACCGAGGCATCACAAAAAGTCGTCGGTTCCAATTCCAGAGATGGTTTTATAAGAACTACACTTCTTTCAAGATCTTCAATGCCAAGTTTTTCAATCAAATCTCATTTCAAAGTATCAAAAGAAACAGAAGGTAAGTAAAGGACTATATTTGATCACAAATTGTAATTTTACACAATGAGAAACAAATTTTGTTTCAGTGGAAATTTGTCCATTTTTTGTAAACAAATGTGGTTTTTTCAGTGTAACGCGCTATTAACAAATAGTAAAATGCATTATTTTTCATTTATTTATCTTTCCTACACTTTGTTGTACTAAACTATACCTATGGCTACTTGTTATAGAAGTTACTTGATTTTTATCCGTTATTAGAAAAATTATTTAAATCCTATATTTTCGAAAAGTTTAGGGTCGATGCGCTACCACTAGATGTAAGCAAAAGATTTTTTTTCTTTTTTTTGCATTTTACTTATCTACCGTAGAGGCAAGTTTTCCGCACTATAGCGTTTCGAAAAGAAAAAAAATTTTTTTTTGAGCCACCCTATTAGATATCTTGCAAATACCTGATCAGAATATCCATTCTGAGTACTTATTCATGCATTTTCGATGAAAATTTATTAACAATCACATTGTTTTCCTAACGGATCCTGAATTTTCTAAACTTGATTTGTTACTTGTGCTTCTTTTCTCAACGGTAATGATTGGAACGGATGTTTGGACGCAAAGTAAAAGTGGACCACGTCAATGAGATTCATTTCTGAGAAAACAGATCTCAAAGTTGATTAACTGCATTTAAAATAATAGTGGACTTCTAAAAGTTCTTACTGCTGGTGAATACAAATTGATCTATGGACCTGAATCCTTATTACACAGAAAATATAACATTTCTACATTACCATGGCAATGTTAATGCAAAATGGGCAATACGTGGACTTGATACTCTTTAACCTTGAACCCTCAATATATGTCGTACAGATGGTTTCAGAGTCTACAACATTCAATTATTTGTGGAATATATTTATGAAAGAAATATTTCATGAAGAACAAATTCATCTAACTTATATACCATACAATAACTTTCTTTAATAGTCCTGCGTCTTGAATGGTCATGGTTTGGAACACGCGTTCTTATATTCACATCAGACGCTAAAATATTCGGAAATATTCGTTATTGGGTACGAAAAATTCATATATTTTGTCCTCTTTGAAAATTGGAAAAATTGAGATAGGTGGTTTTGCTTGTTAAGCGACAAATTGAAAAAATAAACATTTCTTTAAAAGTGATGAATATCGAAAGGATATCCTTTAACTATTTATTACTAACTTGGTTTATCGTATTGTATTTTAATTTTAACCCTTTTCACTCGAGGGGTGACTCTCAGTCACCATTCTAGACGGTGCATCATTTTGACGTTTCTTCATTTCGATGGCTAAAAAATTACCTACAAAGTTGTAAGAAGTTGTAGAATAATAACTTACTCAAACGTATATTTACGTTCCAAAGCAACAATACGTGTTCTTGTAAATCGTTGAACAATTATGAATCTAATTACAACTTTTAACTTTTCCGAGTGCAAAGGATTAATGATGTGTACTTTTTTGAATTTTCCCGTAATTTTTTATCACTACCATATCTCCAAGAGCAGGATTAATTTTTTAATTAAATGTTTTCTCATAAAAATCCATTTGTCCATACATTACCAGATACAATAAAAAATCTCATTTTTTTAATCGCAACTTTTTTTTTGTTAGTTTCATCCATGTAACGCGATTAATATGATCTTCCAAAAAAAAGAAAGAAAGAAAATTCCAAAAACAGATTTTTCTTCAAACACCAAACTATAATTTCATTCCTCGTTAGCTAGAGAATGACAGAATATATTTGCATGTTAATAAATGATTCCTGTAAAGGCATCCGAAAGAAATCAAAGGTATTCTGTTACTTCCGCGGGAATCAAAAGAAAGAGAAAATGTTCCTTCACTTTCAGCAAATGCATAATCTTTTAACTACTCAAAAAGCTTTTGTTAATGAGGCAATATCTCAACGGTTATTAATTGACTAGGATATACCACAGACGCGATGCTATATTTTTTTCAGATATTTGAAAAAGAAATTGCTACTTCAATTAAAGCTCCTAAATGACTCTCATCTCACGAAACTTGGATTTTTTTAATAAAAATAATGTACTTTTTAATAGCGTGTTAATACAAAAACTTCTTCTTCCTGCCGGATTTCATGCGCCGTAAACCATTTTGGGTAGGTAGGTGAAACTGGTGAGGGCTATATAAAACTATATATGTAAAAAGCTAAGGTACATGGCTTTGAAAGAGGTTAATTTCTCTTTTGCCGATGGCAACGATAGGTTTGTTTACAAAACAAAACCGGTAGCCTCCGCCATGTTAGGCATAACTTCATAGTCATAGCCTATTACTATATTAGTTCTGGTGTAAAATAAATTTTTCTTGAAAAAAAGAGCTTAAGATAAAGAATTCATAATATTTCTTACAATATAATGAAATTTTGGATGAATTTATTCAAAAGAGATCAATTAGAAATAAAGCATATGGGCTTAGGCGAGCCAGAAAACGTTAAGATCAACTTCAAAATAGTTTAACTCGGTGAAGATAAAATCGTTTCAGTTCACAAATTCATATTGAACTTAATATTGTGAACATTGTACGTTGCCTACTTTTTTGTTATGTGCACCCACTTGGCGCCTTTTTTTTGTCTTGACGAATCTTCTCGGAGCGCTGAAGCGCCAGTTTGGCTCTAGAATCATTAGGAAAATCATGGTTTGCGTATAATCAAGCGCAGATGCTCTGCTAAGGATTAGCTAGTAAATAAATAAAACAGAAACTAAAAATCCATGAAAAGCGTTCTTCATCTTCAAATTACTTTGGTTAAATGTACCATATTGACCGATATTTATATTCTTCATAATTCTGTTATAACTTTTTTACCATCTATACACAGGGGTGGCGCCAGAGTGGGGACCGGGGGGGGCAGTGCCCCCCTGTCGGGGATGCTGTGCCCCCCCGTCGGGGAAAAATTTTGTATCTCGTCGGGGAAAATTATTTAACGGGGTATTCAACTGCAGTTAATAAATAATAATCTGGCGAAAATTTGAGACCAATTTCATTACACTCGTACCCCCCGTCGGGGAGATTGTGCCCCCCTTTCGGGCAAATTCTAGCGCCATTCCTGTCTATACATTCAGTATTTCGTATTCTATGTTTACGCATTTTGCGTGAAAGAATTAAATAGATTGCATTTGGTCAAAATCTGATACAGATCTACAATTCAAGTAATTAAGCCATAAACCAAATTTCATAAATTTAGATCGTAGTGTTTTTGAATTATAGCATTCTTATGCTCGCAAACGGGTAGACAAACAGACTTCCCGTTGACTGACTTCGTCCAAAATTCGATGGAAACTTACAATTTTGGTGTAATGAACACATGCGAAATTTCATCCCAGTAACTTTGTTATCGTGTTAGTAGACAGGCAGACACAATTCCAACAGCTGTTTTTATATATTTGACTCAGGGAGGCCTTAAACATAACAGATTCAACCACATCTCGAGGTCGATTTTTTTTAATTGAAAAAGCTTAATTAATGTATAAGTATCTCTTTCCTATTCATTCCATTCCCGAGTTTCAACTTTTAATCGGTTTTACAAAAATGTTATTTTCATGATTTCTAAATATTTAAATATCTATAAAAGTAAATGGTTCAAATATTTGACAATTACATTATAGCACTTGAACTTTTTCAGCCCTGAGAATTTAATACTTTAAACAGAATACGTTGACTTTCAAGATATTCATTTCCTCTTTTCTGGAACTCGAACCCAGTACAAATGCTAGTACCTAACATGTAAGTGAATTCATATTGTGTTAATTGAGTTTGTAGAATATTAAAAGAACAAATTACTGTGATTTGTGCATTTAACAAATAATTTCCCTTATATATGCCTTATTTTATAGTATGTTTTCTTTAGATATAACATATTTAATTAGCAGTTAAGTTTTTAACTTTCTTAAATCATTTTTCACGACACCTCATTTTTAATTGCTTCTACTTCCGTCGTAAGAAGCGCACTACGACTTTCATTTATAGTCACGAGTCTTCCGGGAAAATCCCCTTTTTGCCGTATATAAACTCCCAGCGCATTGTTAAATCCCCTTTTTCATTTCGACACGTAGACCGACAACAACAGCGCTTCGCTTCGCGCGTTCTTTAATTCTGGTCATGGAGCTACGCATAAAATGATCCCTTTACCTATGAAAAGGTAACCTATCTTCAATGATTGAATCAACTAAAGTCTTTTCCTTGACTCGGATATTCTACATTTCACCTTTTAATAAAGATGTTTCATATATATATTAAATAAGAAAATGAACTAACATTGAAAGTGCAAACAGGTATTAAATAGTTATGTACTAAATAATAAATTGTTGTTCATTAATATTCACGTTTGCAAAGGCTGGCAGTAAAGGAGGTTTTCATACTAATAAAGTTTCTGATAGTGGTGCTTTTAAAATGGATGATGGCAAACTTTTCAGTAACAATTATGATTTCTTTTCCTCCTTACTACATCGTAAAAATAAGAATACTTCCTTAAAATGAATTTAAAAAATCTGTCGTTTGTTGTTGAAGAACTGAAAATCTATTTCATATTATTTCATTTAAGAAATATGATATATCCTGATGAAAATGGTAGAAGATATAGTAACGAAATTTGTTTCATTCCTTTTTATGAAATTTTCTGAAAAAGATAAATATGATGGACTAAATTAACTGAATTAATTTGATTAACTATATCAATTACAAGTATTTAAAAAGAAATTTCAAATTATTAATTAAAAAAATTTACTCTCTTGTTTAAAATTTAACAGATTTAATCAGAGACAAGTGAACTGAAAATTCCGTGGCTTTATTGCAAATAAACTTAGGATTTAAATCACCATTGCTCAGTTCTACTATGCCTTAGGTCATTTCCACGGTCAATATGAAATGTTTTCGTTGTTGAAGTCGTTAAATAAAAAACAGGCCGAGTTATTAACTAATTTTCTTTTATTATGGGAGAGTGACGGAATATACGTACATCTTAGTTGAAGTTTTCAAGCCAAAAGAGAACAGAAAATCCCTGCATTTCCTCAGGTAGGGATTTAACATATAGACACGTGATCAAAGTGAAGGGAATAATAACTATTTTTAGTATATGTCGTAAGTGTTTTAGGGCAAAGTTTGGAAAAGAATTCGCTTATGTCGAGATTTATGTTGGCGCGTGAAAGTAATTAGAATATTCTTTTAGTAATAAATATGCCAAAAAGCGAGATATAATATACCTCCAGCGCGGGAAATAAAACGAAACTGGAGTTTAAGAAAAGTGATTTTGGAATACATTAACACTTTAAAATATATAATATTAGAATTTAAATCAAAATTAAGTGAGATTATTACATATATATAACAGATATATGTAACAGATACATTTCGAAAAATAAGGTTAGTTGTAAAAATCTATGCTATGAAAAAAGAACCATGTTGTCATCGAAAACCAAATTCAAGGCGTATGAAATAAAATTCATAGTAAACACTACTGAATAAAATATTCATCACTGCACATTTATCACTGGTCTAAAAATAAGTAAATGTTCAGCAATTCAACGATTTCTTAACTTCATGAAAACTGAAACTGAAAAATAAAAAATATCCTCCTTTTCGGGATTAAATTAATGTTATTTACTATCTGTAGTTCTCTTTCACAAGATAAATAGGTTCTTTCTATGATATTGCAGTGAAAGAGGATATTATACAGTCTATCTTAATTTTCTTGGTTATGCACATAATTCAAACATAAATCAAAATGTGGCTTTATCAACAAATGGGGAAAGAGAAATTTGACATTGTCGCAATTTGTTTCTTCTGAAGCAATTTGCAAATATTGCTAACTTGGGGTTTTGAAAAGTGACATGAATACAAATCGAAGAAGAAAAATATTTGCCGCAAATAAATGTGCAAATTATAGGCTGTGTCACTGAATTATGGAAGTTGCTTAGTTCAGAGAACATTTTGATAACCGTGATGACAGTTTAATGGCAATGTCAATAGTTTTGGAAATGGAAATTTTCGACGGCGATAGCTCTTGTATTTTATTTTCTCTAGCAACCTAAAAAAATGATTTACGAACACTTTTACAAATATCAGCAATTATTCTTTAATCAAACACCTTTTTATGAATTTTACTTTTCTCATTGTCGCTCCAACAGCATCACTGGCATTTTACTTTATACTAATCTAGCAGAATACCTGGCGTTGATCGGACTTTTTAGTATCAGAACAGTGTAGGAGACAGAAAGCTATGAGAACAATGATCTGTTTTCACTATTGGAAAAGTAAAAATAATTCCCGCTAAAATGGAATGACTGAACCAAATCGGTAGTTGTTCCCGATATAAATTGTGAATCGTCTGTTTTTAAACTTTTTATGTTCTTCCAGAATTCTGTTAATGTGATCTGGCAACAATTCATTGTCTGTATTTTTGTTCGAGATGTACTTAACTTCTGTATATTTATTTAAGAAATTAATTTTGAAAAAATTGTTAAAATTAGAGAGAAAATTGTATGTAAATGAAATTGGTGTCACTGAAAAACTAATTTTTTGAACTCTTGGATGGTGTAAAAATAGCTTTTGTGAGATATTTTCGGAAG
>BGPR01049289.1:0-11342 GCA_013235015.1 Araneus ventricosus
AAAACGAAAAGATTTTTTCTCTTCACACAATTGAAATTTTTATAGATACTTGTTCACTGGACCTACTTCTATTTGTCTACGGTTTTCCATAATAGAATACAAAAATGGTTGTTTCAAACTAAATATTGTTTATTTCTTATCCTATGCAGTTATTTGCAAAATACAGTCGACGTTCTTGTAACGACTTCACATATATAAGACCATTCATAACGACCAGTGATAAAATCCTTGGGCACTGTGTTTCCCATGCACTATGTTATTTTACTTCCGGTATAACGACCGTCCAGTGTCGTCTAATCCCAATACCGCTGCCTTGAATTCAGCCTCAACCCGATATTTTTCCAAAAGAACATGTTTCTAAACGTAAATAGCCTTGATTATTGTATTGCCAAGCTTCGTAGATGTAGAGTCTTCAGTGTTACAGTTCAACTTTGACATGGGGGGGGGGATACCACTCACCACAGCTCGAGAATTAGAATAGACTAGAATAAAAAGTGTTTCAAGTGGTATTGCGACTTTAAAATGTTTTTTTGAAAGGCAAGAAAATACAGAACATTATTTATCGTCTTTAACTGAAATGGAAAATTATGTTTTGCAAAAATCACATATGCAGAAAAGAAAAGATTTCTTTAGAAAATTAATGTTTTGTAAGTATATAACACCCTTTATTTTCTACTTTAAAATCTGTTTTAGAAATATTTTTTAATTGATAAAATTTTATTTTTAATGCCAATGATAAAAAATAATTTCAGTATTTAGTTGGAATTTATTTGAAAATCGCCTATTTATACTGAACTGCTGAGCGTGCATGTGTACATTTTTTTAATTATGTCCACTATAGCGACCACTCGTTATAAAGGCCTTTCGTTGTGGGACGCAGAGGGTCGTTATAACGAGCGTCGACTGTAACACATCTCAGTTATTGTATTTCCTGTGATATCAAAATCTGTTTATATTTTAACCCTCCAATATCGATCAATTCTTTTTACCCGTTCTACATGAAATTGCGGGCTAATTTTACACGCTACTTATATGAATAAATCTAAATATTTTTGCAACGAGGTTCTGTGGATAGGTTACGGTGAAAGACCGAAATCTGGGAAATGTCGACAGTCAATGAAAACATTCACCAGAGATGTCGACATTTACCGACCAGAGAAACTTAACATTCACCGGTGATTGTCGGCATTTGCCAGATATAACTCTTTTACAGTAACAGATACACAACGCTGTAACAAAGGGCCCCTCCAAATTCTATAAAGTAACTGAGATGTGATTTTTACGTTGCCCGAAGCAAGAAGGTCAAGATACAGTTCGATCAAATAGTGCACAAAGTAGGTGGAGTTCAAGTTAAAACTTGCATTCAAAGCAATGAATATTTATGTCCCCTTAAACAGACTTCGGCGATTTTTAGGCCTATTTTTATTCCAAATAAGAATACGAATTAACAATTATCGTGGACAGGGTGTTAATCACAAACTCCGGAATTGTGTTCTTGCAAACAAGAGAAAATGTCTTTCATTTTCCTATAGTGATAAGTTTAACACCAATAGATCGATTAATCGATTAAATGAAGTTAAACTGAATTTTTTTGCTTACGCTAATGAAATTATACAGGTTTCTATTCTAACCGGTGTCCAATAGCTAATTTCTAAACCATTAGATGTATGCATATATTGCCACAGGGAAAAATACTTGAAATGAAGCAAAAAATCTATTTTATGTTGTTTTAGTCAGTGCATGTAATTTTGGAAAAATTACGAAATCTAATTTTTTATACTGTCAATCGGTCTTATTAGTAATATCTATTAAAATTTTCTTGACACACTAACATTTTAAACGAAACCAGTTCTATTCTCCTGCGACTAAAACCGAGCGAGTTACGAAGTTTTTAATTTCATTATTTTAAACCAATCAACTGTCGCCTCAGCAAGCACTTTCCTTTGATTGCAGGATCTTCCTTGAGACTGCCATTGCAATGGTCTCAAAACGCCAAAAATAGTGATTGAAGAAACCATTTCTCTTACTTTATATATACATATGTTATATGTGATGCACAAGCTTTCCTTCTTTTTTCTGCACTTAGACACCATATCCCCAGAACTAATAATAACTCTTAACTTAAGGTGTGAAAATAAACTAAGAGTATTTGCGGCAATCTTCTTACACACAGAAAGCAATAATATGAACTAGTGCTAGCCTCCTTCAGTGACCAGTTGCTCGCTCGAAATATTAATAGCCTGTGGCTATGCTTTCAACTTGGAAAAATAAATTGGCTGTTGTAGGGGCTGAAGGACTCTTCCAAAGTTTTATTTTGCGATATATCTCGAAAAAGAAGGTTGGTGAGTGGAAAGCGACTTTTGATGACACATCTAGACATCATATGCTTTCATATGAAATAAAAATTGTCGAAATCGGTCCAGTGGTTGGGACTGGGGGACTGCTTCATGGCTTTGTCAATTTATTTTAAATATATAAAAGATATGGGTTATGTACATCTATTAAAGCCTGAAAAGACAATAATATCAAGGTAATTGTCCCAATTTGTTAGATAATCGTTTAATTAGAATATTTCCAACCTATGAGTCTGGATCTCTCTAACTAATTATTGAAATGAAAACAGAAAAATAATTCTTTTATCACACACAAAAAAGACTGCAACTTTATGAAATTGTAAACGCATATTCTCCATACAAAATTTACTTTGATATTAATCATTTAAATTCCTTGGAGTTGATTCTAGAAATAATAGAACTGAATTTTAAGTTCTAAATAATACAATCTTTAGAAACGCTGGTTTAACTTATATGGAAAATGCAAATTATATCTATGACAATTATTAATTCTTTGTCTTTATTAAATTTCACTGAAGAATAATATGAAAGAGCAAAAAAGACTGCACCAATCAAAAATAAAAGCAAAAAAATTGAGACTAGTGACATATGATAGATCATCTTTGTGTTAAAACTAACTGACTAGAACTCTCCGATAGTTGCCATTCGACCTTTGTAAAAGAAATCTTTGTGCGCAAGAACTATCATTAAGAGTTATGCATCATCTTCCTCACGTGTTACGTTAACTTTTCTTCGGATTTCTCTCTTTTTTCCATTTTTAAAGGGAGGTTTAGGGGGGACATTCTACGTTTTTTAACTTTCCGTCTCAGTGACAAAATGATAACCAGTTAGGCGTAAAAGTGATAGGTTTATGGCGCTAACATATTGATTAAAAATTTTGCAGATGCTAGGACAGAGTTTGTGATGCTTTTTATAACATTTCTTTACAGGAAGGAATAATTTTCGCGAAATAAAAGTTGGGAAGTAAATAGAAAACATGAAGCAGAAAATAGGCAAAGAAAACTAATTTAAAATAATTACGCAGCAAAAATTTAGTGACATTTCTTAACTAAAGATCTTTTCTACAAAGTTTCACACTGTCTTCTTATTACAACAAACTATTGGTTTTAACGTAGGACTGTTTTCCTCCCATTGTGGTTTCAGGAAGGAATTTCATTCACACGCCAAAACGCCACAAAAAACGTTGTATGGGAGATCCTCTACATCTCGGTAACTACATATGTTAAAAACATAACTAATGTCTTATTTTAGAGATAAAGGGTAACAACAGAAGTTACAACAAAAAATTGAAAATAGGAATTGTAGTTCAGCGACTAACTGAGTAGCAAAGTTGGGCAAAAATACGCATGAATTGGTGGCGCGATCCTCTGTATGTCGGTAACTACATAACATGACTAATGTCTTATTTTAGAGATAAAGGGTAACAACAGAAGTTACAAAAAAATTGAAAATCGGAAAAGACTCACGCGAGTCAAGTAGTCCTCCGCCTTTATCATCAGCGGCTGTTTGAAAAAGACTGCCTCCCGTTATTTTTTATGACAACAGTTGGGTTCCGCTATGGACTAAAAGTTTGCTCTCGAAGCTATGATAAATTAAAATAGTTCTGAGTTTTAAGCATACTTCAAGCTATAACTTGACACACGATGCTGTGCACTATCTTAATTCTAAGTGGTATAAACTTTAGATTCTTTAGAAAAAGTCAAGTTAGAGATACTTTACCCTATCCAGGTAGGGATACTTGATCCTATTTAAAAATATTTACAAACATAAAATGATTATAGGTATGTACAGCGATATTCGTAGCCGACAGAAGTACATTGTGTTGTTGAGATCAGCTTTCTGGCGCGTTGAATTTGTTGCCAGTATGGGAACTCAAATAATCAAACAGTCAATAATTTATTAGTTGAGTTTCATATGAGAATAATTATTTAAAATAGTTCATAAATACTAATTTAAAGAATTAAATGTTTCTTTGATGTGATAATTTCGAATAATACAAAGAAGTAATGTAGTAAGAATTTCAAAAACAGTTGAATTCATTAATTCCATTTTTTTTCACTTGCAAATAAACGATTTTTATTCATTTAGTATTTTCAAAAAAATCTTTTGCTTGAACTGTTTGTCATCGTTTGGTTTTATTTAACATTTCCCTATTTCGGTTGAGTTCGTTTCTTTGAATTTTCTCGGAGAATATATTTTTTTTCTTTTGCTCTTGGTCCAATATAATATTAACCAATTTCTTGTTTTGTAAAACTATCTTTATATCCTTTCTTTTCATTTTGGTGGTATTCTGTTCTATTCTAATTTTCGAAAACTAGCAATTATTCAATGCGCTAGTGAAATTGTTAGGTTGCCAGTTTTATTGTTATAATTTTCGTCATTTAATTATATAAATATGTCAATTGCTTATTTAATTTTGAATAAATTTAGTTTAATAACTAGCTTTAATTTAATGATTAAAATAATTTAATTTATTAACTAGATTTTTATTCATAACGATTGTATTTTGCGGTTGCCATATTATTTAATTTTTAATATTAGTTTCATTAATATTTTTTGATAACTAAGACGCATTCAATGTAGTTGTTTTAGTTTATCTGAATGAATTTCTCGTGCATGGAAGTTATCGAAAGAATTTAAGTACTCTTTTCATGTAAGGTCGCGTATCCCTAACTCCTAGAGTCAAATATTCTCAGCTTAGAATAAAGTAGCCCTAAGATTAGGGATACTTGACCCTAGGTGATTTCATGAAATATATTTACTTTAAGATAAAATGGTATATTAATTTAGCATAAGGACATTTATCATTCTTAGATAATATCCTTTTATGATACTAACAATCAAAATAATCCAAAAATATAAGGAAAAAAAAATAGGCTCAAGTATTCCTAGTTTCTCCTAGGAAGGACACAAAGAGGAATTATTGTAATAATTCAAAAATTCGGCCTCAATATTTTGTTGAATCACCACGGTTTAGAACTCCCCGAGTCCAAAAAATACATTTTTGGAAATATTTCTCGTCATTATATAAAACATTATTATGCTACTATGTTTAGGACTAGAGGTTTGAATCTCCTTTTTTCTTGTTTATTTGACTCAACCTCATGTCTCTAGTAAGAAAAAAGATGCCGCAGATTCTGGACCACAGTAGCGGGTTTGGTATCCACCAAAGATCCGTAGTATAAGGGGGTTTGATGCACGCTTAATACATCGGGGCCCAATACGTGGTGTTGAAGGTGTAGAAGTTTGGTGAAGGGAAGGACAATCAGCTGTGGAATTCATCTGACCAATATTCAGAATTACCAAGTTCGTTGTTCAAGTCCTAGTATAATTTCGAAATGGGATGCTAATCCAATCAGCCAATTTTGTAGAAAAATATATCAATATGTAGCCCGTGTCCAGTTTTATATTGATGGACAATATAGTTGGAGGAACAGATACAGAGCCAATTAATAACTGGATGCATTGCAGTTAGTTTAAAGACCTTTTTATTATTAGATAAGGACAAGTAAAATATTAAGCATAAAAGAGCCATAAAATTACATGTCCTCCATCGTGTAACATTCCAACAGGCATCTGAGCTACGAGTGTGCGCAATACCACGCGAGGTGGTGCCACTCATTCAGATGACTCCATGTTACATATGAGGGGGGGGGCCTGAAAAGGACGACTGTTAAATTATCCCAACATATATAAGCCCTAGCGTAGCTCCGAAACGGGACTTCCATCCAATAAACCTATCTTTGTGTACAAAAATATTTTAACAACTACTCCATAACCAGCTATATATAGGTTGACTGGAAAGAAATAAATATTTTGCATGAATATATCTATTTTTAATATATAAGAGACTTGAAATCAATTCAAAAATATTATCAGGTGCTTTAAAGACATGAATTTTGCAAGCAAGAAAATAAATAAATGAAAAAGCTAATACAAATGAACCCAAAAATTTTATAAATATGCGATCATTTTGCTAAATAATATTATTTGAAACCAAGATTTTATTTTTTTTACTGATAAAACTTTGGAGAATTCTAATATTTTATTTTTATGATGTTCGAATAAATTTACTCGATATGAAACTATTTCGCAAATTATTAGTTCAACCCACTAACTGTGAAGTCCTTTGAACACCCGTTTAGTTAACTATTAAATGCCCAGTTTTGCCTTTAAGCAACACGCCCAATTTTGTCTTTTAAAATCTTGAGAATTAAGACTGAAGCTCTAATGCCTGTTGTGGCCAATAGGATACATACTAAAAATTTTATTAAATCGATTTACAACATATAGATGACAGCCTTAGTGCTGATAAAAATTAAAAATAAATGGATGTTTTTATCTGAGGATGCATCCTTTTTGCTTTGTTTGTGCGCTTGAGAATACCATATTTTATTCTACAATGTTGAAGGAAATTCCTTATCCGTATTATTATTTATTAAAATTCATCTGTGTTTGACGTTATAAAATTTTATCAAAGAAATGTTTTTCTGAAATGAAACCCAGTGTTGCAAATTGATAACAAACTTTTTTAGCCATAAACAACACTTAAAACAAAGTGGGATTTTTAAAACTATTTTTACCATATTTAATTCAAGAAATGAAAGTTAGAAAACATTTTAAAATCATTTTTTAATATATCTAATTAAGGCTTTTAAGGGTTAACTTGTACTTCAGCAGTCTTAATGACCGTTATTCACGTCAAGGGATTAAATCTCATCTGAAAATTGTTTCATACAGGAATACTTTTGTTAAAAAAAAGCTCCCTGAAAATTGTTTTGAATTAATTCACTGCTAAAAAATTTCTTATCCTCATTACGAAAAAAATAAAATGAATCTTGCGCCTAATTACGATAGTTTTTTCTTAGCTAAGTATTAAGTTCGAGAACAATAACAACAAACCGCAGACAAAAATACAAATAAATTCAAAGATTTTGTTTTTAAAAAATATTTTGAGTTTGAAATGAATGACAGTGAAAATTAATTTGGGAGTAATTGTTTAATGCACATTAAGCAATCGTGTTTATATAAAAACTTAATTACGCTAATATTTGGTGTTTTCCTATCATTGAATACACTTTTACCTGTTGCTTAACGCAGATAATGGCAATTCTCTGTGATTTTGAAGTGTTATTTTTAAACGCTTCGCAGCTTAGGCTTGCATCGAAACAAATGAGACAGGGCGGTTTTCAGGTCAACGATTCCGGGGAGTGAAATTTAAAAATCAAGATCAATTGTTTCCGTAAAAAGTTAGTATTAGATAACAATTCGTCTACGAAAAAAGGTAATGACTCTGACCATTCTATTTATAATTGCGAAATATGAATACTTCTATCTCTGTCAGTGAGTTTAAAAAAATGCCCTTGGGTACAATCCTTTCTCTTTGGGTTTGTGGTCAATTAATTTTATTGGAGCATGAATGTCCAAGCACAAAGATGACGGTGAGCATAAAACTCAGTCTTAGAAACAGTATATAAATTGCGAACTCAAATTGCTTCATTCATAGATTTGAAATACAACGAATCAGTTTGTGAAACAACATTTGAGCACAGCTCGACTTAGAATTCGGCTTGATTTCAAGAGCTTATTCAGTTTATCAAAATGGTAAGTTATTTCGAATTACAGTAAAACTTCGATTAACCTCAGTTTCTAGTCTAAATTCAATTTCTAGTTAGACTCTGGTCAGTTTCTACTCAGTTCATTATAAATTTCGTCTGATATACATTTCTGTACATTGTCACTCTTATATTGAAGTTTATATCTATCGTTTTATAAAATTAAATATAATATGAATGTATTATTCACTTTTAAAGGATTTTATTTTCATTTTCTATCAGTAAAATCATGTTACTGTATATAATTTCGGTACTGTGTAAATTTCGGTAACGCTCAGGAATTTGGCTACGTGCCAAAGAGACTCAGACGGTCTGTCTACAAATTAGCATATAGAACACACGGGATACTCTTTTGATTCTGTGATGATTTAATATCAAATAAGAGTTATGACAGGGTTTTTGCTGAGTTTAGCATTTCCTTTTATTTTTTTATTTTACTTTGATTCATCGGCACGGAATTGCGTTAATACCAAATAGAAGTTACACTAGAATTAATTTATTTTTACACTTCTCGGAGATCTTTACTTTCGTTTTCGTTAAAAGGGTTCTTTCGTTCTCAAACTTAATCTTGGGATTGGACATTTATATATTTTTCAAAACGAAAGTTAGTGTAAATTTATTCATCATTTATGTTTTTCATGCGTGTTTTATTTCTTAAGCACTCCGCAAATATGCAGGAGAGTTTCTACTACAGCTTTCGTTAATAAATCTGTGACAATCAAATCTGAGATATTGTCGGTGAGCTATTTCTCAATAAAATTTTTTTCAGAAAAGTGAAAAAATATGTTCGGATTTTCCGAAATTTCGGAGTCTCGAGGTTCTACTGTACCTAAACGGGTATCACATTTCCACGTAAACGGCAGGAAGTGTGACCCGAGATGTCAGAGTTAACTTTTATAGGCTCATATGCTTCGATTTCAGAGCCAAGACTTTAGCTTAGTTACGGCGACGACTAGCTTATAGCTGACAATATGAGCTACTCTTATAGTTACTTATATTGTCAACTGGTTTACTGAGACATTGCTTTTACTTCTATCGACTGAAATGAAATAATTGATGGGCTTTATGTGTCTGTATTAAAAGCCAATTCTTTTCATCCAAGTAATCTTGGATCATGCTTTTTAAAGTTCATGAAATAGGTAAAAATATTTTTAAAAAGTACAATAAATTTTAACCCCCTAATTATTAGTTATTGAGTAACAATCTACAGGCGACATCGAAAATGACACATCATGTATTGATTTTCAATATCCTTAAAAAATTCATTTGCTTGCCCATTGTTCTTTTAGAAATTTATAAAAACGTTTGTTTTGAAAAATGCTATCTTGTAGCTAAATTAGTTAAAGGCTGCTAGAATCTGCAAAATATGTTTTCATATTAGGCGACGAAATTTAATAGACAAATTAGATATGATATCAATCATTAGAAAGCTCAGTTAGAAGAGCAGAATGGAAGAGAAAAAAAGCATGTAAAGCATGTATGTGTTTAAATTTTCATTTATTATTTTTATTAATCAAATTAATAAATTTATATTAACTATTTATGATCAAACTATTTATAGACCTCAATATAAAATAACAATAAATACAGATATATTTAAAAAATACTTTTACTAGTATTAGTATTAGTAAATTAGTAGTAAATTCTATATTTTTTAACTAGTATTCAACTTAAATTTGTAAAAATTAAGCACACGTTTTCATCGCAAAAACTAAATAATAGTATTTATTTTATTTTCATTAAGACAATAAAAGACATGAAATTATTACAAACTGAAACGGTATTGTTATGTGATTTTGAAAAAAAAAATAACATCCATATACACTCATGTCCATAAATTAAGGATAAATCAGAATCACACAGAAATTGAACTCTAAAATAAAAATTTCACCTGTAGAATTATCACACACATCTTGAAGAAGAATATGCAAATTACAGGAAACCACCAGATGGCGCGGATAGTACGTCACAATGACGAGAGTGTAAGAGAGGGGTATATAAGGAATGGTGGCAAAGAAGTAAAATCGTTCACAAGCGCTTTAAAAGCCTTTCAGTGCAATAACCGAATAGTTATGGCACAAAGGAAGCATTTGGATGATTTTTTACGTGGTAGAATTATCGGACGACTGGAATGTGGACGTACCCAGCTGGAAGTATCCGAGGAACTTGGAATCGCCCAGAGTGTCATCTCCAGGCTTTGGCAACGATTCCAAGATGATGGTAATGTGAGTAGATGTTACAGCACAGGTCGCCCCCGAGTTACAACGCCGAATGAGGACCGGTATTTGGCAGTTACTGCCAAAAGAAACAGACGGAGCACAGCATCAGACCTGTCTCGTCAGCACTCTTCAGCTACCGGTACGACAGTTTCACCGTGTACAGACGCTTAGGGCACATTGGTCTATATGCTCGTAGGCCTGTCAGATGTGTTCCACTTACCGCAACTCACTGTCGCCTGCGATTAGCCTGGAGTAGAGAGCATGCATTGTGGACACTGCAACAGTGGTCTTGTGTGATGTTTTCCGACGAGTCCAGGTTTAGTTTGCAGTCTGATTCTCGCCGGACTTTCATATGGAGAGCGCCAGGTACCCGTTACCACCAAGAGAACACCATTGAACGACACCGTTACGGTGGTGCAGGATGGCTCGTTTGGGGAGGAATTATTCTTGGTTCCAGAACTGACCTGCATGTTCAGAGTGTAACGATGACAGGTCACATCTATCGGGATGTCATTCTGGAACAACATGTACGTTTGTTTCTGGGCGCCATGGGTGCTGAATTTCTGTTTATGGGTGACAACGCCCGTCCTCACCGTGCAAACATTGTAGACGAATGCCTTCAATCGGAGGATATCACCCGTATGGATTGGCCAGCATACTCACCGGACTTGAATCCAATAGAGCATGGGTGGGATATGCTTGGCCGACGAATTGCAGCCCGTCAACCCCTCCCACCTGTCTACCGGAACTTCGGAGGGCATTGCTTGATGAGTGGTGTAATATTCCCCAAGATCAGATTGATAATTTGATACTCAGCATGCCTAGGCGTTGTAAGGCCTGTATTGCATCGTCCGGGAGACATACTCCGTATTAACCATCATACTAACCATGTTATACTGTTTTTTGTAAATAGGTTCTTTTTTGAAATTTGCTCCAGGGAGTAAAAATCGCAATTTTTATTAATTATGTCAAACATATAGCATCTGTTTTGCTCTTTACCTTTTGTTTAGTAAATAGACTTGACAAATAAGTCAAATTTGTTTTGCTTCTGTCTCTTTCTTTGCCTGAACTTCATTATCCTTAATTTATGGACATGAGTGTATATCAATACTTTTAAATTATTCTGCATTGTGAAAATTAGAAAAATAGCGTTA
>BGPR01049290.1:0-11342 GCA_013235015.1 Araneus ventricosus
GGTCTCAAGAGAATAATGCGGATCATTTAATAATGCACATATGCATGAATATGCGTTCATTAGAGCATTACAATTTGAATTTTTCTTACAGAACACCCAATAGCATTCTCACTAGGACTAATTACAATAGTTATAAAGGAAAAATTATTAAAATCGGATAAACATATCAAATAAGAGCTTACTTTCTCACTAGGACTAATTATAAAGGAAAAATTATTAAAATCGGGTAAACATATCAAAGCAGAGTTTATATCCTCACTAGGACTAATTATAATAGTTATGAAGGAAAAATTATTAAAATAGGATAAACATATCAAAGAGCTTACATTCTCACTATGACTAATTATACTAGTTATAAAAGAAAAATTATTAAAATCGGAAAAACATATCAAAGAAGAGTTTACATTCTTACTAGGACTAATTATAATAGTTATAAAGGAAAAAATATTAAAATCGGATAAACATATCAAAGAAGAGCTTAAATTCTCACTAGGACTAATTATAATAGTCATAAAGGAAAAATTATTAAAATCGGAAAAACATATCAAAGAAGAGTTTACATTCTCACTAGGACTAATTATAATAGTTACAAAGGAAAAATTATTAAAATCGGATAAACATATCAAAGAAGAGCTTAAATTCTCACTAGGATTAATTATAATAGTTATAAAGGAAAAATTATTAAAATCGGATAAACATATCAAAGAGCTTACATTCTCACTATGACTAATTATAATAGTTATAAAGGAAAAATTATTAAAATCGGATAAACATATCACAGAAGAGCTTTTATATCCTCGGGAAACATTGTGACCATTTTAGGACGAAAATGATAGCGGTTATTGAAGGGTTATAAAGGTCTCAAATCTATATATTTATTTATTAATTTCTTTAAAATTGAGGAAAAAATGAATTATATATTTTGAGAATTTTAAGGAAGACCAACTATTAAATTTGGTGGGGATGACATAATTTTTCATCTAATGTTCTAAAATTCTATGTTAAAAGATGAAAAAACTTTCTTGCATTTTAAAAACAACTAAGTTCGCTCTCGAATTAATTTCAAATAACACTAATAGACTACGTTTTCGAATTTTCTTTAAGAATATCTCTCAAAGGAAAAAAACGATATATTAAATTCAATACTCTAAACTTTAAAAATAAATTTATTTCTAGAGACGCTGAGAAAGACTTATACTTTTCAAAAACCTGTCACGCGACGATTTTGAAGCCACAACTGCATATCGGTTTTGGTAAACACGTAAGCCGCGACATTTCCTTAACTCTGCGACATCGTATTAAACCAAACGTCCATCATCTTGTATTCCCCAACCCTACCTAACCCCAAGGATTTAAAAGCTCTGCAATCGATGTGTTTTTCAGTCGATGGAGAAAAAAATGTCAATGCGTTTGCTTGTTTTGACATGAGCTGAGAAAAAAGAAAATTTCCAGATGGTACCGGACGATTCTTGCCGTTTGTAGACAGCGTTCCGGGGCTATTACATATCTTTCGTAAATTTCTACCTGACATTCAGCGTTTTATTGACATGATTCTCTTGTCTATATGTCTTTCTACTCGATCTAAGTCCTCAGCAATTAATGAGAAGTCTAATGATTTCTGATATCAAACCGTTTGGCTTCATAAAAGTAAATTAAATACAAAAAATGAAGAACACACTTTAATTAATGTACAAAAAAGTAAGATATTTTATTTTACTTATTTCCTACTTTTATTTTTAAATATAAAATTCCTACATGCTTCTCTTGTCTATATGTTTTTCTACTTGATTTTACTTCCTCAGAAATGAATGAGAAAATATTAAAAAATGTTTATATCAAACCGTTTGGCTTCATAAAAGTACATTAAATAAAAAAAATGAAGAACACATTTTTATTAGTGTACTAAAAAGTAAGATATTTTATTTTACTTATTTCCTACTTTTATTTTTAAATTTGAAATTCCTACATGCTTCTCTTGTCTATATCTCTTTCTACTTGATTTTACTTCCTCAGCAATGAATGAGAGAATACTAAGATTTTTGATATCAAACCGTTTTGCTTCATAAAAGTACATTTAATTTTTTTAAAAATGAAGAACACTCTTTTATTAGTGTACTAAAAAGTAAGATATTTTATTTTACTTATTTCCTACTTTTATTTTAAAATTTAAAATTCCTACACGCTTCTCTTGTTTATATGTCTTTCTACTTGATTTTACTTCCTCAGCAATGAATAAGAGAAGTCTAATGATTTTTGATATCAAACCGTTTGGCTTCATAAAAGTACATTTAATTTTTTTTAAAATGAAGAACACTCTTTTATTAGTGTACTAAAAAGTAAGATATTTTATTTTACTTATTTCCTACTTTTATTTTAAAATTTAAAATTCCTACACGCTTCTCTTGTTTATATGTCTTTCTACTTGATTTTACTTCCTCATCAATGAATAAGAGAAGTCTAATGATTTCTGATATCAAACCGTTTGGCTTCATAAAAGTAAATTTAATTTTAAAAAATGTAGAACACTTTTATTAATGTACAAAAAAGTACGATTTTTTTATTTTATTTATTTCCTACTTTTATTTTTAAATTTGAAATTCCACCATGCTTCTCTTATTTCCTATCTTCTTCTACTTGATTTACTTCCTCAGCAATGAATGAGAGAATACTAAAGATTTTTGATAATATCAAACCGTTTGGCTTCATAAAGTACATTTAATTTTTTAAAAATGAAGAACACTCTTTTATTAGTGTACTAAAAAGTAAGATATTTTATTTTACTTATTTCTACTTTTATTTTAAATTTGGAAATTCCTACATTAGCTTCTCTTGTCTATATCTTTCTACTTGATTTTACTTCGTGAATGAGAGAATACTAAGATTTTTGATATCAAACCTTTTGGCTTCATAAAGTAAATTAAATACAAAAAAAATGCTGGAACACTCTTTTATTAGTGTACTAAAGTAAGATATTTTATTTTACTTATTTCCTACTTTTATTTTAAATTTGAAATTCCTACATGCTTCTCTTGTCTATATCTCTTTCTGCTTGATTTTTACTTCCTCAACCCAATGAATGAGAGAACACTAAGTTTGATATCAAACCGTTTGGCTTCATAAAAAGTACATTTAATTTTTTTTTAAAATGAAGAACACTCTTTTATTAGTGTGCCTAAAAAGAGTAAGATATTTTTATTTTACTTATTATCGTACTTTTTTATTTTTTAAAGATGTAAAATTCCTACACGCTTCTCTTGTTTATATGTCTTTCTACTTGATTTTGCTTCCTCATCCAATGAATAAGAGGATCTAATGATTTCCTGATATCAAACCGTTTGGCTTCATAAAAGTAAATTTAATTTTGCAAAAAAAATGTAGAACACTTTATTAATGTACAAAAAAGTACGATTTTATTTTATTTATTTCCTACTTTTATTTTTTAAATTTGAAATTCCTACTTGCTTCTCTGTCTATCTTCTTCTACTTGATTTTTGCGCCTCAGCAATGAATAAAGAGAATGCCAAGATTTTGATATCAAACCATTTGGCTTCATAATTAAATTAAAATACAAAAAAATGTGAACACTCTTTTTTATTAGTGTGTACTAAAAAAGTAAGATATTTTATTTTACTTATTTCTACTTTTATTTTTAAATTTGAAATTCCTAAATACTTCTCTTGTCTATATCTCTTTCTGGTTACTTCCTCAGCAATGAATGAGAGAATGCTAAGATTTTTTTTGATATCAAACCGTTTGGCTTCATAAATTAGAATTAAATACAAAAAATGTGAACACTCTTTTGATAGTGTACTAAAAGTAAAAGATATTTTTATTTTTACTTATTTCCTACTTTTTATTTTTTTTTAAATTTGAAATTCCTACATGCTTCTCTTGTCTATATCTCTTTCTACTTGATTTACTTCCTCAAGCGAAATAGAATGGGGAATACTAAGTTTTTTGATATCAAACCGTTTTGCTTCATAAAAGTACATTTAATTTTTTTTTAAATGAAGAACACTCTTTTATTAGTGTACTAAAAAAGTAAGATATTTTATTTTACTTATTTCCTACTTTTATTTAAAATTTAAAAAAAATTCCTACACGCTTCTCTTGTTTATATGTCTTTCTAAGCGGTTTACTTCCTCATCAATGAATAAGAGAAGTCTAATGATTTCTGATTATATCAAACCGTTTGAAGCTATAAAAGTATATTTAATTTTAAAATGTCGAACACTTTTATTGATGTACAAAAAGATACGATATTTATTTTACTTATTTCCTACTTTTATTTTTTAAAATTTGGAATTCCTACATGCTTCTCTGTCTGCTCTTCTCTTTCTACTTGATTTTACTTCCTCAGCAATGAATGAGAGGAATACTAAAATTTTGATATCAAACCTTTTTGGCATGAAAACTACATTAAAATAAAAAAATAGAAGAACACACTTTTAATTAATGAACTAAAAAGTAAAGATATTTTATTTTACTCATTTCCTGCTTTTTTATTTTTTAAATTTCAAATTCATTATAATGGTATCGAATAGTATTAGATTCTTCTACTAATAGTGCAGAAATTCACTACCAGGTGTCATTGGCAGATATATTTTGCTTTTTTAATAACAATTTTTATAAATGTTTATTTTTAATTAATTTATTTTCCTCTTTGCTTTATTTTCTGGCAGATGAATTTATTAAATACATCGTTACTTATATTATAATCTTTGTTTTAAATAAATTCAAATTGGCGTCAAAAGCAGGCGATTTTATCAATTATTCTTTTGTCTTCCTTAAATTTAATTTTCTGAGTATAGCAATTAAAAACGTTGTTGAAAACAAACAAAACAGAATGAAGTTTTTTTTTGTAAGAAAAGAATTCAGTTCAAATAAAGAAGTTAATGAAATTGTGCTTTTTCATTTTGTATAGCCAAAAGGCACTGTATGAAACAAAATTCAAATAAATTAGTCTATTAATTAGTATTATATGTTGAAAATTATAAAATACCTTATTTTCATCGGGAACACACTAGTGTGCAAAATATTGAGAGAGTGACTCAGAACTGTTGTACATCCAAGTAGACAGAAACCGGTAACAAAATTCTAAGTTTACAAACATGATGCTAGTCAGTTTAAATAAAAAAAATTATAATATTATTCCTTCCAATTGTTCTACAATAAAATATTGAAAATGGGTATATCATATCTTTTTTACATAACAATTTCTTTTCTCCTAATTAAAAGAAACAAATAGCAGGTCAAAGAAAACAAGTTTATAAAGTTTGGGAATACAGTCGCAAACTCAAGTCTAAAATTAGAAATTCATTGAAATTTTATTGATTTTGTTTTTTACCAGGTATGTAATAGTTAGTGAGTAATATCAATCATAATAAATTAAATTCAGAAATTTCTGAAAACATATTAAACACCAAAATTTATCTTTATTTTTAATTGTTTTTTCTGCTTTTTTAATCTTGAGATCTATTGTTTATCAAAGCTCCACTATCAGAGGTGAGCCACTGAATCGGAATCACAATTTAATTTCATTAATGATTAGCTGACAAATAAGCTATAAAATATTTAAATGAGTGTAATAAATGAGAATATGCAAGTTTTACAAAATTTCAAAATCCCAGCACACCAGAGATTGGAAGGTGGAGTTACTGGAATTCAGTCATACCAAACATAGATCTTCTAGAACTTAAATTATATAAACTTCGATAAACTTCATGCCAGGAGAGCATTAATGATTATAAATTTGCAAAACCGATTTTACAATAACGAACTTTCCGTTTAAAATTTCAAAGTTGTTAAGAGAATTTAAGAATGTTTTCAGATATGCAACGGTATGCAAGTAATCTTAATCTAAAAATGCAAACTATGGTTAGAATTACGTATAAAATAAAGCTCTTGTGCTTTAAGAGAAGTTTAACATTGGTTAAAAAAAGTCCAAACTGTTTTGAATTAGAAAGGATTCAAATGTATTGTAAGAAACTAAAGACAAATGAAGGCATTTTCTTAATTTTCCATACAATAATAATTAAAATTTCAGACACATTGAACATAGGATACAGAAATATTTCCATTTTGGGAAAATATTCGATTTTAAAAAAAAGTTTATGTAATGTGGAATTAATGGTTTAGGAATGGATCAGTAAACAGAATGTTAGCCTATTTTTAGTATTCTATTTTTAATTTCTTCATAAGAACAAGACGGGTTCGATAAGTATCTTGTTACGTTTCTCAGAAACGACATTTATTTTTTACATCACGTTATCATATATGCCCGAATATCAGAAACGTATCAGGAACTAGAAGTACAGAGCACCAGATTTCGCAGGAACACCATAATAGAATTCTAGAAGAGTCAAGGTTTAAACAGACGATTAGTAGTTCCGTTAGAAACAATATTTCAACATGATTATTAATTAATTCTTTATTAAAGAGTTTAGATCAATAGATGTTCCAGAACACTCTCTCATTTTTTTGTTGTTCGTCTACTAAAATAATTTAATTCTACGAAACTTCTAAAATAAAATAATGATCATTAGGTAAATATACCATGTAATTCTATATAAGGATTTTTTTTATTCATTTTTTCTTTTCTCAATTCTTGATGAATTGCAAATTATACAACAAATTCAATTAAAAAGCTTTCTGTTTTATTTAATTTCTCAGCCTGTATTAAGATTTCTAATTTAAATTGAACGTTTAAAGATCCTTTACTTAAAGACTACAGTTAGATGTCATTTTTGTTGAAAGACGGATAAAATATTTTTCCTTTGAATAAAAATATAGGAAGGAACGATGAAATTGTTACTCATTTATTTCCCATTCATCTGAATTAATTTCCTAATTAAAATATTAGCATACTAAATTAGCATATTGTTAACCCCCCTTATCAAAGTGCAAGTTATTTAATAAATTTTTTAAAGTTTTTTTTTTTTAAGGTGTTAATGATCAGATTTCTAATTTCAGAAATCATTGAAAAGAGTTTATTTATTTTATTTTAATTAGACGATTTTATTATTTAATTACCACAGAAATGAGATTTAACTTTTTTCTGATGACATTTGATTAAATTGTATATATTAAATAACTCAAAAGTGATGAGCAATTCTTTTCAATTTTTGGGTTCTTACTTGTACATTAGCTGGATTTATAATTTTATATTCAAAGAATATCACCTAAAGAAATGACAATTATATAGATTAAGATTGCCTAATTAGGGTATTTAAACAATTTTTTATTATACAGTAATAGAAGTAATTTTAATAAAAAAAAAAAAAATAGTAGGATTTTTTAAAGTTTATTTATCTTTTCAAACAGTTGCAATCAAATTTATAAAATACACTTTATAGTAGAAAACAAAGATCATAAAAAATTGTGTCCACTGGTCCAATTAAGAAAACTGATTTCCCAGAATGGAACAAGTTTTCTTAAATTGGTCTTCCCACTATCTTTAAAAGCTCAATTAAAACAAAAGTACTTTTCATTCCAAATTTTACAGCACTGTGCACGAACCCAAGTTTGAAATGTATACTTTCTTAAAAAATTCTTCATCCTTCGTTCCCTCACATACGACACAAAGTACATGGAGCTTGTTTTTGTTAATTTCAAACTGACATTTGTTGTCTTTAATCGTTGTTGTCTTTAGTTACATTTATTTAATTAGTCAATCTACGTTACTTGGCGATTGGATTGAAAATGTAGAAGAGGTCAAAAAATTTATAGACATTTAAAGACCAAGGAATATAGGTAGACAATAAGATTTAAAATATGTATAAGAAATTAGCTAGTTTTCTCAAGAACACTATTGCTTTTTTTGTATTTTTCTAATTTTAAGCAACTAAAGTAAATAAAATTTAATTTTCTTTCTTTTCTTTCATTTCAGCTGTTTGGCGGCGGCCCATCGCCTCCGATATGCCGACGCTGTTACGCGATATCGTTTCGTCGATTCACGGCACCCGTACCAGTCATAACTGATGACCCGAGAATGCTTAATTTTAGTTTGCAGCAAACGCCACAAATTTGTCATGACAAGGTGCAAGTTCACCACAAATTTGTCATGACAAGGTACAAACTTACAGCAAGAAGATAACAACTTCAGAAGTCACCATGAAACGAACGCATAGGTTGCCACAAGCTTGTCATTAAACTCATTTTAAAATATTAGCAAAACAGAGTACGAACACAACCCGGGATAGAGACTCGCGACCTACCGATTAGTAGACAGGGCCGATACCATAAGAACCAGTTCGGCTACGACAGGAGAAGATAGATTTCAGCTCATACATCGGTGCTTCGATTCGTATACGATTTATTTTAAACTTTCTCATTTCGTTAAATTTTGAGTTGAGAAGAATATGATTTGAAGTCAAAGAGAGAACGATTTTCGCTAATAACAACGTTTTGCTAGTAGAATTAAATTATGAAACTAGAGTTCACGAAAGTAATTACGTTAAAATGGGGACAAAATGTCTAGTATATTGCTCAACAAACACTGACTGTTTTAGATTTAATTTTGTTTATAAACGTTAAAATTTCAACATTAAGAAAGGCGATATAGTTTTCTTTAAAGTGAGTGATATTTAGTAAAAAGATGGGAAAATGTTTCAAAAAAATTTTTTATAAAAAGTTATTTTTCTCACAAGTATCCTTGATTTATTGAATTAATAAAAACAAGTACGATTAGGAGATGCCATTAAAATCGGATGTTTTTTTAAAACAGAGACAAAGATAATTATCTCTTTTATTGTGCTATCTTTGCAGGAAGCTTGTTTTTACCGCAAGTGCAGCAAGTTGGTTACAAATAGGTGGCGCTATTTATACATCGAACTTGCTAACTACAAGTTCGATTCAAGTTGGAAACGAGTCAAATTTTGCTGTTAAGTCAAAATCAAACTTGCTCCGCAAGCTTACGTGCTATCACGGGAATGATCTTCTGGATTCTATGGCGCCTTGCTTACGATGGCATATGCGTACAAAGTCATAACTACCGATGAGTGATATTTTTGGATTCCATGACACTTGCGTACGATGGCATATGCGTACAAGTCGGCCACCTACCGATGAATGATCTTTTGGATTCCTGGTACTTACGTACACTGGTATATGCGTACAAGCCATAACAACCGATGGTGTACGACAGCAGTTGAGTGACTGATGAAAACAAATTTTGAGAAAGGTTATAACAATGTAAATAGTGAGATTTGGTGAAATTTGACATGTTATTGAATAGATTTTGAGACATTAATTGTTATTCTATGAACTTAGATAATTAAGCTAACTTTCTCGGAGGGACCCTTTTTGCTTTTAATAATTCTTAGTTTTATGCAGCTAAGATGAAAAGAAAGCGTTTGGTTACCTGCAAAGTAGAGAGGCAACTGCCCTTCGCCCCTCCCGATTCGCCGCTACCTGCTACCTGATCATCCAGGTGAGCAGAGGCTACTAGATCTACATCTATCTAGTAGGCTACCTAGATCCACATCTAGGTATTTGAGGGTCCAATCCTGGTAACATTTTAGAAACAACAAAACAAAAATTCCCCAACCTTATCTTCGAGGAGCATTAGCAACAAGCAGAGGTTTTAACTCTGAGGATATAATATGGCAGCTATTTACTCCAAAGTATATTTATTAGCAAATTTAATACGTCTAGGTCAAACGGTTTGCCTGCAGAGCAACAACACACAGGGTGACATACATTCCCTTGTATTATTAGTAAAGGAATATCAAGAAATTCTTCAGTTCATTTACATGGCTGTGAGACAACAAATTCCTCACCAAAAATCGATAAAATAGCCATTACTCTCAGTCACGGGTATGTTTAGAGAAGTGTGGGCGAAAGAATGCATTTAATTTCGGCGGAAGAACAAATTTCTCTAATAGCGCTTACTCAACTTTTTATATTCGACCAAATCATCAAATGATTCTCTAGTAGCCCGACTCTTTCCGCTCTTATGGCAGGAACATGTCCAAATGTTACTTTGCAAGTGAAATGACTTTCATCTTCAAACCAGAATGTCATATATAAAGGTAGGTTGGGTCTTTTCATTTTTTTCACATATCTTGCTTTATCATGCTTCAGAAACAGTAGAAAAAACAGTTTTCTTAATGAAAATGTTTAGGAAAAAAATTGTTCTAATTTTGATAATATGAAAGATTTTATATCTATCCAATGGTTACTGTAGTTTTACTATATGAACTTCACGACAACCAACTTCATGATCTGGGAATAATGTATTGCCAACCAAATATCAGCTGTGATATCCTGCTCCGTGGGTGCACCGAACATATAATCCGCCCACTCATACTATTGCTTTGCAAAAATTGGGAAAGTGCCTACGAGAAGATTGCAGTTTCGTTTTGTAAATGGTGCCGTTTTCACCACAAGAATGTGAACTTCGCGACAATAACTGTATGATCTAGAATAATGTATGTTGAAAAATATCAGCTGTGATATCCTATAAAGCAAGATTTTTTTAAAAATATGATTCGTCCTCATGCATGTTTGCAAAAAATTGGGAAAGATGCCACGAGAAGATTGCACTTTCGTTTTGTAAATGATTGCCGTTTTCTACAAGAATGTGAGAACTTCGCGACAATAACTTATGATGTAAGAATAATGTATGTTGGAAAATATCATGTGATATCCCATAAAGCAAAGATTTTTTTAAATATATATGATTCGTCCTCGTACTGTGTTTACAAAAAAATTGGAAAGTGCCTACGAAGATTGCACTTTCGTTTTGTAAATGATTGCCGTTTTTCTTTACAGAATGTGAGTGAACTTCGCGACCAATAACGACATGATTAACAGAATTAATGTATGTTAAAAATATCAGCTGTGGTATCTATAAAGCAAGATTTTTAAATATATATGATTCGTCCTCGTACTGTGTTTGCAAAAAATTGGGAAAGTGCCTACGAGAAGATTGCAGTTTCGTTTTGTAAATGATTACCGTTTTCTACAAGAATATGAACTTCGCGACAATAACTGTATGATCTAGAATAATGTATTATGACAAATATCAGCTTTGATATCCTATAAAGCAAGATATTTAAATTTATATTATTCGTCCCTCTCATACCTATTAACTTGCAAAAAATTGGGAAAGTGCCTACCACGAGAAGATTGCGGTTTCGTTCTGTAAATGGTTACCATTTTCCTTGTCCTCGGATATAATAGAAGAGTAAAATTACAAACTAAAGACTTGATGTATCTCTACTTATTCGTTTAAGTCCATTTTATATTTTAGAATATTCAGGGGTATATATAATACCGGTTTTCGAAATTTCGTAAATAATTTACATGTATACTTCGCTTTGTGTATTAATCGTCATGAG
>BGPR01049291.1:0-11342 GCA_013235015.1 Araneus ventricosus
CCGCCCGGGACCGCCTCGCTCGGTGTGAGAGGGTTAAGAAAAAAGTCGAATTTTATTGTCTTCGGGTCAAATTTATCAAAACTTTCCTAGTAACTCTATATTTCATAGAGTTAGACCAACTTTTTTTGAAAAAGGTCCAGAGCTTCCTTCTTTAAATTTGTTTTAATTTGAGCTTTCGAATCAAAAATTTGAAATCCACGTCTAATTTCTTGGTTGCGAGCTTTACGAGCTCATCGACCCTCTCGTTCCCCGTTTGTCCCTTGTGAGCTCTACTCAAGGAATTTAATTCCTTTATTATATTTGATTATTTTACTTATAATATCGTTCGAGATCTTCCTTTTCTATTTAGAGATTCTGGAAGGCTCATTCACAACATAATTCCCAAAGTTAGCTTGCATCCAATCAACTGGACACGCAACGAAGTTTTATTTTTCACAGGACATGGGCCTTTCCCTTCGTTTCTCCATAGATTCAACCTTGCCGAAACCTCTTTCTGTTCTTGTGGGGAAATCGGCACACCAATCCATTATGCTACGGTTTGCCTCCTCACAACCTCCTACCATATGGCACCACCCAGCCAACAACATCAGCCAATATGGTTCCGAAGAGTAGCCAACAATTCAACGTCAAGAAGGAAGATACATAATTTGCTCCACTTTCTCCAAAGAGAAACCAGTCTTTTCCGTCCAGATCCCAATTAATTGCTTTTTTTTCCGTTCCTTCAATATTCTTCTCAGTTGAGTCCAATGCTTTCGTCCCATTCCCACATTCTTGGCCAACATTATATTAATTAGCAACTTCAGCAACCGAACAACCTCTTCCTCCAGCGATGAGGGAAATTAATTCCAACCAAACTTCAACTTTCCTTCATGCGTATTCATCACTCCACCTTTTCCTTTGGAGATGGAAAGTCCCGTTTCACCAGTTCGACATTCAACTTCGCCTCCTATTCAGCCCATCATCCCCTATTGAACTCAGAACAGCTTTGTCGTTCTTTCAGGACTTTCTTCCAAGATCCTCCGTGTTTCTCCTTCAAATAGAGTTCCATCAGCCAAATTCTCTTCAAAATGAAACTTTTTAAAATACTGTGCGGCCCATCTCTCTGTTCTTGTGTACATTTTTATGTTACTTTTATTACTGTATTAATTTGTTTTTCATCTTTTTCCTTTCATTTTCTGTTTTTTTAATGTATTTTTTTTCGTATAGTCTTTCCATTGCATTTTTGTTTTTATTATTTTCTAGCTATTTCATGTATAACTGTGTAATATTGTGTTTTTCAAGGTTTTTATTTTCCCATGTTTCCAAAATATTTTTTTAAATGTATAGCACAATAGCAATCCTTCCTTTGCTCCTGTAAATGTTTGTAGACTTGTTGCGTTTTTAATTAGGCAGCGGTATAGAGAAATGTCAAGTTTTAAGAGAGGTCACCCCTTCGGGTGTTGTGATTTCTCTTCCACTTCATGACCACGTCACTGCTTAAATAACCATATGGTTATAGTTGCAGGGGCATGGAGTGGTGTTATGTTATGTTATTTAGAGATTCTAATGTTACGAGAGTTGATCTCGAATCTGACTCGATTTCAACAGCTATCCCATTGTTGTTCGATAATATATTCAACATATACAGGGTGTTTCTAAAAAACGCTTCCAAGATGAAAGGGGTATAAGAATATAAAATCACATAGGAACATAGGTTCGCAAACGCCATCTGAAAGTAGCAGACGGCATTTAAAGTATTACTTGATAAAGAATGACAAAGAAGAATTCTTCTAAAATATTTTATTAGGAACAGTACTACTGCAGTAGATACTTATAGTTTAACTAGACGCACTCCTTACACGTCTTATATCGATAGCTCACCTTCTGAAAAATACCAGGAGTATTTCGAACACATCCAACTGTCTCAATGATACTTCCCATTATATATTCAACTGCCGGCGTTTGGAACACGAATCCTTTGAAAAAAACCAAAAGAAAAAAGTCCACGGGTGACAAATCTGGTGACTGTTGTGGCCATACTATTAATACACCTCAGCCAATCCGGTGCCCGGGAAGGATAAGGTATTGTTGAACTTTGCAGTTAAATTTTGTGTTGTATTCATATATTTAAAATGCTCAGTATTTAACTTTGCGGTTAAATTTCGAGTTGCTTTCTTAAAACTGGATCGCTCAGTGCCAAGGCCGGACTTGGCAGCCGATTGGACTAATTGATCCCGACCCGTCCCCGAGCTTAAGGGTTCCAGATCCAGAGTTCTATCAACTATCGGATCAGTTCAGCGACGAAACTAAGTCGGGGCAAGTCCGAAAAAATATTTCTAGAATTAAGCCTGCGTGTCCGCGAATGTGATCACTCAAAATCGTGAAGAGCTAGATGGATGAAATTGGCATGCGGTCCTAAAACCAAAATTGAATATTTCTATCAAATTTTACGCGACAACCTTCATCGCAGCGAGAATTGTATCTGTGTGTTTCTCCTTGCGTACGTAGACATCCGAACTCAAATGTAACATGTCGTTTCACAGGGTTACCCAGCTGTTAATGTTTGAATCGAATCGGAATTTTAAAACAAATAAGAGTGATGAACAGATTTTAATATATATTGAAATTACATATTAAGCAATTAATGATAAAGGGGTTCGAAATTATCGCCTCATTTAACAAGGACAGCATTGAGGTAGTTATGGAATTGGAGTGGAAAAACAAAACAAATCATTGTGAAAACTCGAAAATTAGCTTACCGTTTTATGATCCTTTTGTCCGTCCAGTTCTCGTTGTGAAACTCCTTCTGACATGCCCGTTGCACTGCCTTAACATTTTCATGGCATTTGGCCAATTCGACCACAATAAACACTCGAATATCTGTTGAATATTTATTCATTTTCGCTTGTGACAGTCACTACTGAACAACACACTTAAACTCACCGCTCGCTAAAGAAACACACACCTATGCAATTGCCCGCTCTAATGATCATGCGCACCAAGTTTGGTCTCACTTGCTCGCACCTAGCGCCATCTATTAGATTGTTTTTCAAACATTACCCGCTGGGCCACACAGTATCAACAGAATCATAGGTCTGCATCAAATTTTCGACCCATTCCATCAAAGACCTGAATGCCTGTCGGTCTATCTATCCGAGGTGCGCGAAAGCGATAACTCCAAATCGCAACCATCTAGATGAAATTTCAGGTCAAATTTTGGATCTAAGGAAAAGAAAGGAATTTCAAAATCAATTCTACAAACAGAGAAAAAAAAAGTTCATACGAAAAAGGCTGAGAAGAAACTAACTCAGTCTTTCTTCTTATAATCAAATCCTTTAAATTCTCTATTTTTGGATCTAAAGCATGGACAAAATTGCCTTCACAAAGGGCCTGCATCTTCCTAAGAGCCTGTCCCCACTCATCTTTAAAATTGGGTATTAGCTGCAGTAAGCAGTACTAAGGCATTACTCTCATTTTTCGCCCCAGTTGCCATCGATGTTAGTAATAGTAAGTGGCTTCCAGAAATGTTAGTGTTTTCAGCTCTAATCATATTTGACTTTGTTATGTTGTATACTAATCTGTAATCTCTCAACTATATTCACTCCTGTTGCTTTTTTTGATACAAGTTCTTTTCTCTCAGCGCACTTTACTCTGATTGATTGATCTCTTCCTTTAAAATGTATGTAATTCATTCTTTTTTTTTAAATAATCAAACCAATTCAATCTCTTGCGTCGGCACACAGGGTAGTGAATTACTTCAGCAGACTTTTACAAAGCATGAACTATAATGCTCTGTCTATAAACTCATAAACCTTGTTTCGACGGCGTGTGACATGATACTCAGGTCGCTCCCGAGTTCCATTGCTCGCCGGACTGTGGTCGGTGAAATTCCGAACGTGCTGATCCACAACGCGTGGCAGAACCGTCATTGTCGCCCGGGTTCGTACTTATGGACTGTGGTCGGTGGAGATTCTAATGCCAGGTAGACCCGTTCTACGGCGTGGCCCGTCCGACGTCGCCCGGTTCATTTTTATGGACTGTGGTCGGTGGAATTCCGATTGGTGGCACTGATCCTACGGCGCGTGGCTACTGATATCGGTCGCTCGAGGTTCAAAGCCTCATAGACTGTGGACCGACGGGAATTCCGGTGGCACCGATCCTGCGGCGCGTGGCTTGCTGAAGTCGTCGTGTCGCCCGAGTTCATACCATAGACTGTGGTCCGGTGGAATTCGGTACAGTAAGACGTTCACCACGGCGCGTGGCCCGGAAACGTCGGTCGCTTGGTTCAAAACGCGCGCTCGGACTGTGGTCGTTGGAATTCCGAACAGGAAGTAGCGATCCTACGGCGCGTGGCTGCACAAACCTCAGTCGCTCGAGTTCGTACTCCATGGACTGTGGTCGGTGGAATTCCGAACAATGGCACCGATCTACAGCGTGGCTTGGAAGCGTCGTGTCGCCCGAGGTTCGTACTTATGGACTGTGGTCGTTGGAATTCAGTACGGTAGGCCCCGTTCACCTGGCGCGTGGCCAGAGAAAGAAAAACATCCAGGTCGCCCGGGTTCATGCTGCTGGGCTGGTCGGTGAACAGAGCAGTGGCACTGATCTACGGCGCGTGGCCTGCACAAACCTCGGTAGCTCGGTTCGTACTCATGGACTGTGGTCGGGTGGAATTCCGAACATTGGCACCGATCTACGGCGCGTGGCTTGGAGAAAACGTCGTGTCGCTACCGGAGATCATACGCTATGGACTGTGGTCAGTGAGAATTCCGAACAGCCGCGCCAATTCCTACGGCGCGTGGTTTCAAAACCTCCCCGGTCGCTCGAGACCTTATATGGACTGTGGTCGGTGGAATTCCAGAACGGTAGCACCGATCACTACGGCGTGGCGGCAGAAAACATCATGTCGCCCGGGGTTATGCTATGGGCTAGTAGTCGGTGAAATTACGAACAGCCGCGCCATTCCTACGGCGCGTGGTTTCAGAGAAACCTCCGGGTCGCTCGGTTCGTACTCATGGACTGTGGTCGGTGGGAATTCCGGAATATTGGCACCGATCTGGCGTGGCGGAAAGAAATAGCCGAAGTTCAGCCTGCACCTGGACTGTGGTCAGTGAAATTCAAGACATGCGCCATTCCCCAGCGCATGTTAAAACCTCGAGTCGCTCTGAGGTTCATTATCATGGACTGTGGTCGTTGGAATTCGAACGAGTAACGGTCCTTCGGCGCTTGCCGTTTCGCGAAACCTCAGTCGCCCGAGTTCATACTTATGGACTGTGGTCGCTGGAGTCGAACAGTCGCGCCATTCCCTTCTCGCCGCGTGGCGGCAAATCTCTGGTAAGCACTCCCTGAGTGGACGGGATCGCGGCGCGTCTGCAACTCTCCTTTCCTTTGATGCGAGCTATTTGCCACTGCTGAAAATAATGGTGCCCTTACAAGCCCACAAGCCACATCATTCTCCTGTTCCGACGTTGGGGTCGTGAAGATGGGCCTTGAGAACGCAAGCAAAGACTGACTCACTACTTCTACGCACACCCTCACTACGCCACTGAGTTGCCTCAGTTCGTGCGAGATCTGGATATTCCTTTTATGGTCTCAGCCTCTCTTGGTGCCAAATTCATTTCATCGCTTCAAAGCTCTCTCAGCACTTATCCGTCAAGATGCGTTATGATCATTCTTCCCAATTGATTTCGGCAGGCGCTCTAAGAGCAGTATTCAGAATATTACCTGTAGATTCTTGGCAGCCCAGAAAATTCCCTGGCAAATAATGGTTATCAGGATCTTCCTACAGGAAAATTTTTTCTCCCAGGTATCCCAAGTCGTATTATTACTGGATCCCTTCTTCCTTGTTGTTGGCGCCTTATCAGAATCCGATGAATTCGTTTCGACAGTATCAGTTGAACCAGTTCGTGCTTGGTTTTCGCGTCACCCCTTTCCGAAGAACGTGCAGAAACAGTCATTGGTTTATCATCCGTTTAGGAATATACTAATGGAAGGCTTTCATTATGAAAAAATACACGAGAGCCTACCCGCGAAAAGTACACGGGAAATTTCTCTCTTTTTTTCCTTATCCACTGGCAACATGGTATTCATAAACTTTTTTTTCTGCTACTAGTTATTTCTTTTACCAGAAAAAAAATGGATATTTTTATTTTGTGAAGAATCCTTAAAGAATGATCAATGCTTCAAGGTAATGAGGATTAACACATGGTTTATGATCGTTGTACTTTGTAAGAACCGTAAGGCATATAGAAATGGATAAGATTTGACTTCTGCCTACAATGAAAAGCATGAAAAGTAACCTGTCTTCAGCATATGAAAATAAACTAGTTAGTTTATTCGACTTGCAAACTTTGCGTATAAAAGGTGTCCACAATTATGGTGATCAATAGCTAATTTCTAAACCGTTAGAGATAGACATATAGTTCCAATTGGAAAAATGCTTTAAATGAAGGGGAAAATTATAATATATGTTTTTTGAGTCACTAAATATATTTCTGAAAGATAAAAAGAAGTTTAACTTTTTATACGTTCCCCCGGTCCTATCAGTTATATTTAGTAAAATATTCTTGACAATCTCACATTTTAAACAAAAAAAAACCACTCTTCTGCGACTAAAACTGAGAGAGTTCTGGAGCTTCGAGTTTCATGATTTTTAACCAATCAACGGCCTGGTCGAGGAAGTGCTGTGTGCATTGATTGGTGGATCGTCTTCAAAACAGCTATTGAAATGGTGTAAAGTGGTTTAAGTCGGAGATATTCACAGTTCCATAACTCGGTCAGTTTTAGTCGCAGAAGAGTGGGACTTTCTTGGTTTAAAATATTAGAGTGTCAAAAATATTTTACTAAATATGACTGATAGGACCGGGGATCGTATAAAAAGTTAGAATTCGTAACTTTTTCAGGAATATACTTATTCACTCAATAAACATATATTATAATTTTTCCCTTCATTTAAAGCATTTTTTCAATTGGAACTATATGCCTGCCCTAACGGTTTAGAAATTAGCTGTTGGACTACGATAAGTGTTGACACCCTGTAAACTGAAGTTAGCTGTTCACAACTGAAAAACGAGCAGTGTTATAAAATATGTATAAACAGTGGAAATGTCCATATCTAATGCGCTTTTTTTATTTATTTAGTAGTTCGATTCTTTTTCTTTCACTAAATAAAAAACTTCACTTTTGCATTTCTTGAACATTTTTTTTTCATTTGACCAAAACCCTCCTCATAGCAAATGTTAATTATTTGTCATAACGTTATGTGGAAAGGTAATGCATTTTTCAGATTGAAATTTATGCCACAGTGCTTTGTGATTATATTGCATCATAACTATGAGAGTGGAGAAGAAGAAACATTTTCATGGTAAAGAGGAAAAAATATAACTTTTAAAAATATTTTCTGGGATTATTATTGACCTGCATCGTACCATACTAAGTGCAAACGCAAGCAAAGAAAAGCAGTGATCTAGAATCCAGTTCGATCAATACACAGAGAATGTTTATGGAAAAGTTCAACAATAAATAACTGGCATCTATATATATAAAAGAGGAAAGTATGTGTGTTCGTTTTTGGTTCTTTATGCACGCCCATACCTTTAGACTTACAGCGACCAAATTTGGCACAGTTATGGATTAACACAAGAGATTTACACTACCGCTGTAAAAATTATTTTAAAATTTGAATCACATTTTTATTTATTTAATTTTAAGTGCCAAATTCGGGCGTGTTTTCCTTATTGTTCATTTACAACAATATCGTGCATTGTTGCAATGAGATGCAAATCATTTTCATTGCTTTAAGAAAAATATTTATTTGTTCTTACTCTTCTATTTTTGAAAATTAAGCTAATTAATGTTTTAATCCAGCTAACATACTGCTGGACGTAAGATGTGTCGCGCCAATTTAATATTGAAATCAAATGCATATTTTGTTTAAGGAATGAGAAAGTAAAGTTGTCACCTACAAAGTTAGTGACAATATTGAATGAAAAAAATGGAGATGGGCATACGGAAAATATGGATTCCGAGCAACTCCGGGTTATCAGCTAGTAGGATATAAAAGTGAGGAATTTTTCCATTTCTGGAAATGCGCTGGATGGATGTTGGGACAATAGTTCTTTCGCTGAAATCGATAGCACCTCTTTAACGATTTTTACGGAGTCATTTGTTCATTTGCGAAACTGATCAAGAAATTTCAATGCTTGAGTTTCTAACTCATAATATATAATTGGCAGAGTTATACTTTTTATGCTGTTTGTAGTTCCGTTTTTAAACGAGGGGGAAAGTCACAAGGAGCTAGATCTGGAATTGTCCGGAGGATACATCTCACATTCAATATTTTTTCTCATCAAATATTGCGCAACAGCAGTGGGAACAAGAGAACGTGCAAACGAACACAGAGTGTAGGCGAGAACCAAATTGGCAATGGATGAGTAATAAGTATTTGTTGTTTCGGTTTTGCAAATGAACGGGAAGTGATAATTCAAATGAACATGGCTTTAAATATTTATTTAAATAATCCGGTAAATATTTATCATTGCGTTGAAATGCAATTATCACAGTATTTCAACCACGAGACGAAAAAGAAATGAATTCTCAACGTTATGTTGCCTATTTATTTATGCTGAATTCCACATAATCTCCAAAAGAGAAAGAGGGAGAATGAATACACTCATTTCTCACATTCATTTCAATCGCACGCGAACTGTGGAAACATCGCACGAGTTCATTATTCCACAGCCACTGTAAAAATAAATAAAAATTCCCCCCGGGGAAATTTACAGGCAAATTTGTATTCAAAAGCCGCTGATTTTTCTGCCTGAAGCTTCACAGAGACTCTGGATCCTAATCTGCCTCCTTCCACACATTGTGTCATTACTGTAAGGTGGTAATTTATTTAATAATATACAGCAGCGATCAAGTTAAGGGCGGGAATTCTAGCCTTATTGCGATACTTTTTCCCGTTTCTGTCATTATAGTGCCCAAAACGTTTATTGCTCGGGGTTTGTCAACTTTTATTATGATAGATTATGACTGATGTTGCGCGTAATAACAGTTCCCATTACGTATTGAATGGAGATTGCTGGCTTGGGCGACGTCGGGGAATTTTTACGAACTTTTCCCTTTTATCTTCATTCCCTCGCCTCACATCTTGTATTTCGGCCCATTCTCCCGGCAGATGGGGATTCGCGAGGGGCATTTAAAATGTCGTCGCGGCCATTGCCTGGGAACTTATCAGTCATTTGTAATTGCAGATGAAGCGCAGAGTTTTGTTCCGTTTATTTCGGGCAAAATTGAAAGGAAGCGCTTTCATTTAATTCTGATGGTAAAAAGTTTGGACGACTGTTTGTTTGGGAAAGCAGTAGCACGAACCGGTTTCAATTATCAGATCTAACTTGTAATAAACAGCGACGACCTGCCTTTACTAATCAGGCATAACTGACACGAGAGCTGTTTCTGACAAACGATGTCTTTAGCGGGAAAACTTAGGGATGGGAAGAACTCTCCGGTTTTCTCCGAAAACCGTTTTCTTGTCCCGGTTACAACCGGTTATTTTTTAAAATAAAATACAGTTACTGGGTAAAATCCGCAACGGAAGATTGGCTCGATTTTAGGTTCGATTAGACTAATATTTACCAAGTTATACAGCTATGAAAAAGTTAAGAAATATTCGTTATTAGACGCGAAAAATTTAATTTTTCTTTATCTTGAAATCCAAAAAATTGAGATAGGTGGTGTTGCTTCGATTTTCGACAGAGGGAGTAGCTATTTGTTTTTGTTATCATGTTTAAAAATAAAATTCTGCAACCAAGATGGTTCAGTTTCCGTCCACCATTTCTTTTGAGTTTAACCCGCCATATTTTGTGTTTGAGAAGCTTTAATTTTGAAATCGAATTTTTGATTCACTTCCTTATGTTCTAGAGTTCTGAAATTCTGTAAAGTTGTGTGTTCCCGTTAGAAATTCGATACTGTAATATTTTCAGAACTTAATTACTAATTAATCGATTAACTTTGTTTACCTTTGATTCAATATTGTAGCGAGATTGAGACAAATCGATCACTAGATTTCGTAATAATTGTGATAGCGAATTACGGAATAAATTAAAGGCTAAGATTCATAAACTGATAAAAAAAAATAAGTTTTTAAAATGCCTGCATTTATTTGTATACTAATTTTTTTATCGAAAATATGAGGTTAAGCAAATATTTTGAAATCGTGTGGCACTGAAAGCAATACCATATGAAAATTAACCTACAATAAATAAAAAAATAAATCTTAAAAATTTAAAAATGTTATAGATCTAATTAAAATTCCAAGTACTCTTACAGTATTTGCATCAGCAACAAATTGCTTGCTTTAAAAATTTACATCAGTACATCACGCTTTTACGATCAATACTTAAGCCTAAAATATTTGATTTGAAACAGTAATTTTTGTTTTTAAGTGCTCTAATAAAGTTTCGTTTTCTAAAAACTTTTCTATTGTATTATTTTGTTACTATTGTATGTTGAATAGAAGGCTACCAGTTCTTGAGGTGATATGTTTCTATCTATATAAGTAAAACTGAAGAGCCAATTTTTGATACTCTATAGAAAGCCAAGGTAATTTATGGACGAGTTTTCTGTTTTGTTTATTTACATTAAAATGCCTTAACTACGTAATTCCAGCTTAATGCTAAGTCAATGGAATCTTCAAAGCGGAAGTCCAAAAGTAATGCAAATAAAGCCAAGGTTTTGGGTAAGTAAACAAAACAGAAAACTCGTCCCTAAATATTCCTCAAATTTAGCTCACAATTACAATAAACGACAAGAAAGGTTTTAGCGAAGGTTTCGAGACAATTAATTCACTAGTTAATATTTTATTAAATTAAAAAAATCCCTTTAAATTACGCATTCGTAGTTCAAGTTCTGCTGATGAACCCAGAAGTCTACACAATATTAATAGCTTATGGGAAAAATAAGCTTTCGGTTATTTTCAAAAAATCGTTTGCTTTATTTCGTATTCTCATTTTAATTTAAAAACGTTTCAGACGATAAAAGGATTTTATGCATTATAATATTCTATGTAAAAGTAATTTTTACATTAAAATTATTTGCCATGGAAGTATTTATATCTCGAGTATCGCCGAGTCTATCAGTTGGTAATGTATAAGGAGGCAAAAAATATACATCGATGAGATACACAAAAAAGGCGCTGAAAACGTTAGGCCTCTCGTTTTTTACGGCAGAGTTGAAAGAATGTGGAAAAGACATTACACTCAAACAATCAAGCAAATTTGTATACATATACTGATACTGTTTTTGTTGCCGCTATAACATACATCACAACTACATAGTTCTAAAACACGCACAATTTTTGGACGTTA